>JAQQAE010005905.1:0-17176 GCA_029823295.1 Pseudamia nigra
GAAAATATTAGAAACTGTCAGGGGTGCCTAAACTTTTTCATACCACTGTACTCAAGTGACAACAAGAAAAAAAATTAAATAAATAATAAACAAAACAAAAGAAACTTCTCCACAAAATGAGCAAAATAGAAAAAGAAAATAAACAATAGAATAAATAAAACAAAAGATGACAAAATAAATAGTGAATAAAATAAGTCAATGGACAAAAATGACAAATGAAGCAACTTAAGACAAAACTGAACAAAATAATGCACAAAATGAAGAAAAATGGACAAAAATGACAAATAGTAAATTGACAGAGTGACCAGTTAACATATGTTATAAAATAATCATCACAATGAACAGAAAATAAACAGGAAATTGCAGAACAATCCAATAAATGAACAAAAACAGGAAAATGTAGGAAAAATAATGAACAAAAATGAACAAAACAAACATGATAACAAATATACAGGAAAATAAAAAAAAGGATGAAGAAATTAAAACAGTCAAACAAAAAAAACCCAAAATAAACACATCAAACATCATCATCAGGGTTCAAATATTTTTGTGTCTCCACACACATTTTCTTTTTTCTTTCGGTCCAAAAATGGCTCTTTGTAATGTAGAGGCTGCACACCCCTGGATCAGAACAATAACAGAAAACATAATGACACGGCAAACCTACAAACAAGGTGAATGACTATTAAATGCAATAAAAGCTGAAATACAGCCAACTAGAACTGTCTCAGGTCCCCTCAGTGAGTACGGCTTAATGCTCCAAATATAGATGGACTATTACACACACATATTTACTACACTTGAGTAAAGACATAAAACAACACGGGCAAGAATGTGGCAGAGGACTGTCTTTACAATACTTGCAACAAAGTCTGGGACTATTTGTAGACTAGTAGTGTGGTTTGAGTTCATTTAAATACATTTTCAATATAAAGTGGCAAAGTTTGACACAATCATCTACTTCTAACCTTTAACTAAGGACAAAACAACATAAAACAACAAAATAGGTGGTTAACCTAGACACTGAAGGACAACTTTGCTGCCTGTAACTGATTGTCATTATTTTAGACAGAATCATGCCTTTCTTTGACGCACTAATGTAACAAATAACATGACTACCTTTGCCACAGAAAGGATGAACAATAAGCCATTGACAGCCACGGACAGGAAACAAGAGTTGGCAAACATCCCAGGTGTGATTTCACATTTTACATTTCACAACTGGACCTATTGTATTTTAAAAGAATCGTATAATCGCGAGGATACAGAGCTAACTCTTCTGTCCGTAACAGTGAACTCAAAGACGGTGGTTTGGTTAGATCTCACACTCTGCGGTCGGTGTCAGAAGGCACTTCTTGCTCAAGGAGGACAACACGGAGGACATTATCATCTCAGCAACCATGTATTCAGTGACGCTTAAGAAAGGTTTTAGTGTAAATATAACATCTGCTGAGTTTATTTTAGTCACAATGGCCCCTAATGGCACTTCCCTCTAGCAGAACTGGTAGCCTAAGGATAGAAACAGAGGGCACATAAACTATAGAATAATGCTGACAAAAAAAAGAAAAACAGGCTCTACTGATTCGTAACCACGTTCTGTATTTTGGTGGCTAGAAATTTCACCATTTTTAAAATTTGACCAGGCTGGATTTTGTTGGATTTTACTCCAGTTGAAGGCCAGTACCTCTGCCTGCTTCTGAAATCAAAAAGCATGTGTGAGAAGGAAAACCATTATATTCAAACTGCTCTGCTAGTGTAATATAAGGTCATCAGTTTGAAGTACACGCTGCACAAAAGGTCTCATTCTATCATTCCAGACATGACAGGCCACTCTTATATCCTTAAAGCATATTTCTGTGTATGCTGGTTGGAACCGATTACAGGCCTGAGCTGATTTATCGCTGCCATCAAAGTCATGTAATTTTGTGTAAGGCATTGATCAATCTCACATTCTTGAGATGAACTAAAGTGTGAGGATTATTTGTCAAAAAAAGTGGAGCTTTTCTTGAAATGGCTGCTGAGGCTGCACATTGTAGGGATGGGTCTGATGGGATTTCATCACTTTTGGAACAGAAATTTTTCTTAACAGTGTTTCACTGTCAATTTGAGCACATTAGTACTTAAAACTAGTACCTAAAAAAGACTTGCTGATGTTAACAGCATACTAAAAACTACACTTTAAGTATTTTTGGTGCAATCTTTGACGCAATTGCTGCCATCAGACAACATAGAAAAACAGGACATCATCCATTTCAGGAGCCTTTTCGTAAGCCATTCACCCTACAGTTGACACTATTTGTTTAAGGATCACTGGGAAATTATATATTACACATGTCACTATACATTTCTACTTTACATCTTGTCTACAACAGTGGAGTAAGTGTCCAGTGTAGTCCAGCAATTCCTGTCATTGAACAGGTCTGAGGCTGCAACTGGATTCACAGCCACTAGAGGGCGACGGTGCCTCTTCCTGGAGCTGTCTCTCCTCTTGTTGATGCTCGTCAGACAGAAAGCTGGGGAATGTCTGTGCTCGAGGGATAAAAGTCATTGTCAGGCTGGATCCTACACAGGGAGAAAAGAGGGCAAATGGTTAAATGAGCATTTCTACCTTGGTGAAACGTACGCATCTGATTTGTTTCTCTTAACAGGCCCTGTGGGGGGAAAGAACATCATTTTTTTTCCATGTTCCTCCAACTGTTGCTTAGCTACTGTCCCTGCTGGTACCTTAATATACAAATTTGGTGTACAAGAATAACACTAGCAATTTTATTTAGGTTAAACGATATTTTGAGGCTCTCTGAAGCAGGTGGTTACATAAATATGGTGTCACTCTTGTAAATTAACCTTTAAAATGACTGTTTCTTTTTGCATTTTAGCGTCTTCTACTGCCTGCTCTCTTCTCCTTTATTCCCTTCTCTCCATCGCTACCTCAATTTAAATTAATTGGTCCAATTTGTTCTGCACTTCATATTAGCTAACTGCACTCAGAGGGAGTAATGGATACTTGCGGGTGGAGGACTGTTCTTTGCAACTGTGAGCCTATTAATAATATATTACAATGCTTATTTAGAGATGTGCGCGCTGAGATGGGTTGAGAATAAAGTGGCTGGCAGGCTGCTGATCATGCAGTCAACAAGGGGAAGTGGCCAGTGATCAATATTTCAGGAGGTGCAAATCCTAACACAACACTAATCAACTATAACCGATACCCCCTCAGACCTACAACATACTGTACTGTATATACGAGAGGCAATAAGTACTGCACGTCAGTACATTTAGTACTTTTGAAATTCATCCACCTCGAGGCCTAATTGAATTTTGATTAACTCATTAAAATAGTTAAAATTGTTTCCAGTGAACAACTGTGTTCCAGGTTCATATTGATGAAAGCATCAAAGAGATCATTTTATGTAGTGCAGAATTGCTTATGATAGCAGTTACTGTACATGGCCGTAGGCATAGATTTCTGGGGGCTGATTCATCCCCCTCAAGATTTGTAAAATGTCCATTGCCCCCCACCCCCTTTTGTCTCTATGGCGGTGTTGTGCCATTGTTGGTTGAAATCGACCACATTACTCATTTTAAGTTCGTTTTGTAGTTTGTTTTGTTTCATTCACTCGTTTATTTTCTTAGTTTGTGGATTATTTTGTTTGTTTTTGCACATGGTCTTGATTATCTTCTTAATTTCTGTTCTTTTCTTGCGTGTTCTGTTTATTTTCTCCATGTTTCTTAATTAGTTTGTGCATTTTTATTAATTTTCTTGATTATTTTGTTCATTTTCATTGACTTTCTTCATTATTTTGTCAAAATATTCAGTTTTCTTGACTATTTTTATTTATTTATTTATTTTTCTGGCCATTTGGTTCATTTTTGTGCATTTCTTGGTTAATTTACTTCAGTCTCTTGATTATTTTAATTTTTGTGCATTGTCTTGATTATTTCCCTAATTTATGCTCATTTTCTTGAGTATTCTGTTCATTTTTTTTTACTCATTCTGTTAATTATTCTGTTCATTTTTACTCATTTTCTTAATTATTGTTTTTATTCATTTCCTTAATTATTCTGTTTGTTTTTACTCATTTTCTTAATTATTTTGTTCATTTTTATTCATTTTCATAATTATTTTGTCCCCCAGTGTTCAGACAAAATGTACACCCTTGGATATAGCTACACATGTGGATCTTTTGTTTTATATACACACACATAAAGAAATCCTTGCTGGAGTTTGTGTGCAGCCAGCAGCCCTGGTTCTGATGCCACCAAAGGGAACCAGGCACAGACCAAGAGACGCAGTGGCAACTCACCATGACGCGGAATATAAAACATGACCCAGTCAGAGTGGCAGTCAATGTCAAGTGCCTGTGTGAGTGTGTGTCACAGAGAAGACCGAGTTTGGAAAGGGGGGAAAAAGTGGAAGAGAAGGGCTAGATGAGTAAAGCAAGAAACAGAAAAAGCATTTTCCTGTGTGAGTTAAGAGAACAGCTTGCAGGAGGAAGCAGAGAGGAGCGTGTGTGGGTGTAAAGATGAGACCAAAACACTACCAGCCATAACAGGTGAGTCATACACACACATACAAATGCATACACACCCTTGTCCACCGTCCTTCCCACTGAATTAAAGACAAGCTTAAGATTTTAACTCGGTCCAAAACACTGACACTGTACAGGTTAAAATAGGGACACTTTCTCTCCCCCTCCCTTTGTGCTTAATAGATTTCTGAAACGACTGGTGCGCAACCAGGCATATCCTTTTCACATCTTTGCCAAGACAATCCCTCTCCCCAACCAAGGCCAATTTGGGTTGGAAAAAAGAGGCAGGGAGCCCAGTGCTGACAGAGAGGGTGAAGCAGATCTCATCATCTCCTCAGTCATAACCAGCAGTGTTTGGAGAGCAATGCTAGACCCCTGACGAGAGCCATGGACAGCAGACACAAACGCAGACACAAGACGTAATAATAATAGAAATACAAAAAATAAAACAATGCGCAGAGAAGTTTGGTGTCAGCATCCTTCCTTCTCTTCTATTCCTATGAGGAGCAGACAGTGATTTGTCAGTGTCTTTTCATTACCGGGGAAGGTCATGTCATCCTATCTGGCCTGGGGTGGCAGCTGCTGGGCCAGAGCAGACAGGACAGGCAGGGAGGGCACTCACACACACCGACAGACAAAACAGCAGGGCCAGACACACAAGCAGCTATTCATGCATGCATGTAGACTGTCACACACACACACCTGTCTGCACCTTCTTCACAGTGCGATTACCCAGATGGGATGCTTGTAACAGCTGTAACCAGAGAAAGGGAAGCTGCCTGTACCACAAAGTCCAGATTATGCAAGAGTGCTGACATCCAGTTTGGCGTCTTTTGTGTACTAACAGTCACAGGAACAGAAAAAAAATACCAATCTAACTCTCTGGAGATTGGGTCAAATTCAGGTCCCGATTCATACAACATCCACTGAAGAATGAGATGAAAATTTTCCCTACACTTTCCGGAAAGAGCCCAAAACAGTTGAACTCAGATTTACCTGGCTGTAATGAATTTTTCATAGGATTCAGGTTTTTTTTTTTTGCATTTCTACATCTACTATATCCCTTGTCGCCTGTTGCAGATAAGATACTGTTATCATCCTGCTCTCCTATCATCTTGTCCCTGTGCCTTTGATACTTGCTCCCACTCTGTAAAATCCCCTCGTATCACTTCCAGCCGATCAAACTAAGAACAGTGCTCCATTCCATTAGAATTGCTAATGCCACAGCACTAAACTGTGGAGCACAATGAAATGAGAGGTAGAGTGCAGAAAGGGTGTGTGTGAAATAGCAAAAAAATTACATGAAAATGGGGCCAGAAAAGAAAAGAAAAAAATACAAGCATTCTGGTTTTTTTTTTTGCCTTCTAGTATTAGAGTTGGTAATTGAACCATTTGTGACAGGCGTGGCGCCTTGCCTTTTCAACCTGAAAACTTTAAAGTGCACTTATTTCTATGCATCAGCAAACTCTGAGAATACGGCAGTTTCAGTGAAATGCAAAAGAGTGAGTAACATTTAGAAGAGGTGGAAGGTAGTAACTGGATGCATTAGTCTGTGTACAGCTACTGGATATAAAAGCATCTGTTTTTTTCTTCATTTGTATACACAAACCTCAATTCCAGTGAAGTTGGGACATTGTGTAAAATGTAGATAAACACAGAATGCACTGATTTGCAAATTCTTTTCAACCTGCAATCAATTTAATCCACTACAAAAACAAGACTTTTAATATTTAAACTGCTAAATTTACTGTTTTTTCCTGCAAATATATTATGTAATATTTTGAATTTGATGCCTGCAACACATTCCAGAAGAGCTGGGACAGGGGTATATTTACCACCGCGTTACATCACCTTTCCTTTTAACAACACTCAAGAAGCATCTAGGAACCAAGGACACTAATTGCTGAAGCTTTGTATGTGGAATTCTGCTGCTTCCTTCTATAACTGCTATTCTTCTTGCTTGACAAATGACTTCAGTTGCTCAGCAGTCCAGGGTTGTTCTTAAAACTATTGGACTATTTGTTCACACAGTTGTTCACAAAGTGGTGAACGTCACCCTGTCCTTGGTTGTCTTTACCCAGTCATGACACTCACCTGTTTCAAATTCTTCTAGAAAGTGCTGCCGGCATCACATTCAAAATGAGTGAATACTTGCAGAAAAAAGCAATAAAGTTTATCAGTTTGAACACTAAATGTCTTGTCTTTGTAATGTATTCATTTAAATACAGGTTGAAAAGGATTTGTAACTCACAGTATTCTGTTTTATTTAATCCAAACTTTGTGGTTTGTATAAAGGTACTGTACATTTTGGGGCTGCTTTTCTAAACAAAATACCTTCTAAGAAACAATTTGACATTTATTACTCTATTCTTTTCACTTATGAGTCAAGAGGCTTCTGAGATTCTTATTTGAAACATTTCCAGCTACAAAAAGTAGATATGAGGGATATTAAAATAATGGATGTACAGAATTTCACTGCCAGTTCCCCCATTAACTGAGGAGAGGAAATAAACAAATAGGTGAATAAACCTCAACGGGACAGGAAACCATGTTCCTTAATTATTCCCTTGGACCTGCAGGGTATTTGAAAGCAACCCGAGCATGACTCAGCAAATTGACTGTGCTGATTGGTTATTCATCATGCATGCAGTGATACGGCCAAGGAGCATAACCAGGAGGGCATTATGGTCCAAAAGCTGATTTCTTACCATTATTTACAACAGAGCAATTTTCCCAGGAAGCAATATCATCACAATTATTGAGAAATAACTGAATGGATAGTATTTTATTTTCCAAATACTCTTATAGGATATGCCTGGTGCCTCAAGTCAATTTCATTCTTATGTGTCTAGAATGTGTGTTTACATTTCAGCTCAAAATACCAAACACAAAACAGGTTGTTTTAGTGTGTGCCACTGTAAACGGCCACTCCCTTTTCCTGTCTGAGCCATGGGTACCATTATCTAGACTCTGATACATTATCCCAGGATGCCAGGGTGGTTTTATATCTGTGACAACACAAATATCCAGAAATCCAAATTTGTGGTTTCAGGCTCAGTTCTGTTAAAAGGGCATGTGTGCTTTTCCTTCTTTGAGTAAGATTTATACTTCTGATACTTTGGCACCAGAGCTGTTTTATACTAGGAAAAGACATGGAGCTTTATTTTTCACTAAATGTCTTCTATAATACCCAACACTATGAAGTGCAAGCTTTGTGTTATTGCTCAAAGAATTGATTTAAGTAAAGCTGTTCATAAAACCTTTCTCTGTATTTAATCTTTTTGTAATTTTTTGTTTTTGTCTGTTTTCATTTGTCCTATTCGCTCCCAGCTGAGTGTGTTGCCAAAAATAAGACGTAAAAAGAAGAGATCCAGGGACGTAGGGACTTCCTGCCAATGAGAAATGGGGCAATTACTGTTGTGCTCATCAGTGCCTCGTGTGTTGAGATTCTCCTGACATATCTTTAACAGACCAAACATCCCATGTCACAACAGGAGTTAAACTCCTGTCACTGCCTGGAATCACCTTGTCTTCCCTCCTTGTCTGACGAGACCTTTCCCTGCGTCCTCAAACACAGTGATGCATTCAATTTATTCATGGGAAAGGAAAAAAGATAATGGCAGCACTGAATGCGTATGAGCAGGGAAAAGTAGAAGTTGGAGGGATGTTCCGAATCGGACGGACACACTGAGAAAGAGTGGGAGGACCAGTGGAGATGCCAGGGTGATGGATGAGAGAGAAGCTTCTCTGCTCACCAGAGTTTGGAGAGGAAGAATTTAAAAGAGAGTTTACAGAGACTGGGTTTATAAATAATGACCCGGGGGTCGAAGTATTCCTGTATTTGGGACCCACACAAGCATCTCGGTTGAGTGTTTATGAGTAAAAAAAAAAGTTGATGTTTGGGATGGAAGACTCAAATTTTGCTTTAAAGCTTATCAGCTCACAATTAAATGATAATGGAAAAAAAACATGCCTTAGCTTTTCAAAGAAGAACATGACGTCAAAGCGACTTTCATCTTTGCCTGACTTTCTATTTTGCTCTATCAGTGAAAGCCAAAAGGCCCATAATCCTCAGATAAGTCTACTAATCAACTAATACCATGGACACAGCATAATCTCATCAGCTCACTAATCACTTTTTCTGTTTGTGCTCCACATGTAGACAGTAACAACCACAACCATGCACATGCAATGTGTTTACATTGAGTGCACATGAAAGTACAGAACTGAGCCTGAATGCTTCAGAGCTCATCTGCCACAATGCACATATATATAGGCTGACATATTTTGTTTTGTTTGGTAACACTGTCATAAAGATGCCTGGAAACCTATATATTAGATGAATAGTGACTCTTTATTAGTAATTATATAGCACAATAATGCTTTATTCTACATGACCACATTCTACAACTACGCTGCCTATTTATGGTTTATTGATATTAGAAAGGAATCACAATCTTAACATGCTTTCCTTTGTGTAGGCTTTGAGTAAGATGATCAAAAAGTCATTCTTCTGTAACAGCATCTTACAAAGCAAACCAAAAAAATCCTAGAGTTAATAATAGTGTCCAAACAGGTGTAAATCAAGTCTAGCTCAGAGTAGTACTTTCACACTTACTTACCCTTCAGTTCCCTGTTCTAGCGTTGTCATAGTAGTAAGATATCATTTACACCTTGCAAATGTTGCACATCTGTAATGCATGGGTCCCATTCCCACTTGGGTAGAAGAAGAGACAGCACAAGCCAAAATATCTCTTATCTGCTGTAACATTTTAGAAAGATAGCTCAGTTTCACTAGCCACCACCACGTCTCTTTACTACTAAACCTGCTGAATCAATATATCGCTTAAATAGAACTTGTCTGATGAAATGATGCAGGCTAAAAGATCTCAAAAAGCAACACATTATGCTGTGGTCAAAAAAAATTCAAGAACAGATGAGAAGCAAAGTCACTGACATCCATCAGTCTGGAAAGGGTTAAGGCCATTTCTAAGGCTTTGGGACTCCAGTGAACCACGGTGAGAGCCATTATCCACAAATGGAAAAAACGGGGAACAGTAGTGAACCTTCCCAAGAGTGGCCAGTCAACTAAAATTACTCCAAGAACGCATCAATGACTCATCCAAGGGGTCACACAAAAACCAGAACAGCTTGCATGACCTGGATGAGTGAGTGGCCTCACAGACGTGTGAACAACATGTAAAGAACTGCAGGCTTCACTTGCCTCAGTTAAGGTCAATGTTCAACAATAAGAAAGATACCAGGCTAAAATGGTATCCATGCGAGAGGCAAAAAGCACTGCTGACCAAAAGAAAACTCATGTCACATTCACCAAAACACCACCTGATCATCCCTAAGACTTTTGGGAGTATATTCTGTGGAGTGATAAGATAAAAGCTGAACATTTTGAGAGGTGTGCATCCCATTACATCTGGTGTAAAACTAACCCAGTATTTCTTGAAAAGAGTTTCATACTATCAGTCAGTCTCAGTGCTAGTATGTGATGGTGTGGGGAATGCTGGGTGACTTGCTGTAATTGATGGAACCATGAATTCTGCTCTGTACCAGAAAAACCCAAAGAATGTCCCGCTATCAGTTCATGATCTCAAGGGCAAGTGCACCTGGGTTAAGTAGCAAGACAATGATCTAAAACACACCGGCGAGTCCATCTCTGAATGTCTCAACAAAACAAAATTAAAGTTTAACTGGCCAGACCTCAATCTGATTGAGATGCGTTGGCATGACCTTAACCAGGCTGTGAGTTACCGCTAATGCTTGATTGCTGAGGTTGACACTAAGTGTGGTACAACCAGTTGTAAGGTTTAGGGGACAAATACTTTTTCACATAGGGCCAGTAGTTTTAGATACAGTAGTTTATTATCCTTTAATAAATGAAATTATACTTTAAACACTGGCTTTGGTATATACTCAGGTTGTCTTTGTCTCATATTAAAATTTGTTCGATGTGAGACATTTAAGTGTGACAAATACACAAAATATAAGGAATCTGGAAGGGGACACATACTTTTTCACAGAACTGTATAGTAGTTTTGCACTTAAGGATTGAGCACAGGTTGTCATATAAGAATAAACTATATTTATTAACAAAAAAAAGTGACTGAAGACAACTTCCTTCTTTATCAATGTTCAATAATGAAGAGTTGTAAAATATAGTCACACAGAAAAAGAGCTGTATAACGGTTAATAAAGAGCCACTATGCTCCTACTAAATATGTTAATAGAGAGCTGGTGAATATTTGTACTTTAATATACAGTATTACACCTATTTTACATGCATAAATTTCCATATTTGATGTTGATGTTCCGACTAGTGTTCTCTCTCTTTCGCCGTGCACATTTTCTTAATGCCATCCGCTGTGTTTCACCATCATTACCGAGCCGCTGACAAAAGCAGGGACAGGAAACCGTAACAGCGTCTGTAAGATAATTAGTAACTGCATGCCTGTACCTTGGTAACTGTAGAGATCTCCCACGCTGTTCTGACGCGTGATGTGCTGCCAGTAGGCGCTACGTGGCAGGGAGATGGACTTGGTTAGCGTCTCTCTGGAGTGGATCTGAAACAGACAGAGAAAACTGACAGTGTCTCTCACTTTGTCACCCTCAGTTATTCATTCACAACTGGGCAAAGTGCTCAGTGTTTGACAGTAAACACACATAGTACTCTGTATTGGTGGCTGAATGGCATGCTACAATTATGAATGACTCCTCTGTGTGTAAGGTTAGGAACTGTTTGTGCAGTGCACACTACTACTCTATGGTGATGTTCACACTGCAGGAGCAGGTGGTGCCGTCCAATTTTTTTTACCTGTATGTGGTCCAGGTGTGTCTTTTCCTTGGTAATGTGAACATCAGAAATCACATGGAATCTGTTCATTTTAAACCCAATTTGGGCCACTTCCATATGTGGTCTCAAATCGTATTCAGGTGTGGCATTTTGCAAAGTGACTTGAGTCTGAACTGTTATATCAGAATTGATACAACTTTAAAATGTATCAATAAAGAGTTAATGAGCATATGTAGTGATTATCCATGCAGTGTTTGATTGTGAAGTTATTGAATATTATTTGTGACATCTCTTGTTGTTCTCGCACTTTGTAGACAGTCCCCACACACTTTTCTTTCATCATTCTGGCATACAGATCAATGTAGGTCATACCAAACAAACAGCGGCTGATTTCAATGAAACTCTGGTTGTATTTTGTTGTCTACCTCAATATGATCAGACAGAGGCATTATTTGTCTCTGAACTTGTCATATATGAGCTATTGATCATGGACAGTCAAATCCATTTGTTCTTTTGCACATGCGGGTCATACTACAATCTGATACGACACATACAGTATACAGTGGTCCCTCGTTTATCACGGGGGTTACATTCTAAAAATAACCCGCAATTGGCGAAATCCGCGAAGTAGTCAACTTAATTTTTTTACAATTATTGTATTTGTTTTAAGGCTGTAAGACCCCCTCACCAAACAATTCATACACTATTCTCAGACAGGCATTAACATTTTCTCACATTTCTCTCTGATTTAAACACTCAAAATTCACTGTAAAGCTGGCGAAAACTTACGTAGTACACTTACAACTTGTACACACGCATCACCTCTTACAACTTACAACCACTAACAACCACTGACAACACTTACCGCCAGTTTTACAGCTTGAAAGGCCACCGGCCTTTTCAAGCTGTAAAACTGGCAAAAACTTGCAAACATACAGCACTTCAGAGTCACACTGCTAGTGATCGAACATTTGTGTAAGTTTGGCGAGCTGAACGCATTCTGTACTGTACAGGAGACACAGCACGGAGGAGATTGATTGACAATGGCCTACGGTCCCTTAGCAAATCAGGATGAAGAACATAATGAGTGGATTCTCCTTTAGCCAATCAGGACACAGAACACAATGCACGTTCATACCCTGCCGCAAAAGGTGAACCGCAATATAGTGAGGGACTACTGTATTGGATTTTTTTCATCCTGTATTGAAGAGATCCCAAAGAAAGTTGAACAAACAATTTGGGGTCATTTATTGATTCCAATGATGCCCATGTGACCTAAAGGATCTAAAAGCTATAAATCTAACATTTGTTTTTTGCAAGACAATCTGGTGTAGCTTTTTTTACACCTGTTGTTAAATACTGTAAAATCATTTAAATGTCATTAGTGTTTTTTTACTACTGCAGTTTGCAGGTATAAATGTGGAAGTGTAGGTTTTATAATATTCCTGAATAAGATGCCTCCTGTTTCTGTCCCGGCTCTGTTGGAATTGGAGACACATAGTGCACTCAGCTTCACAAATTGACCATGAAGGTGGTTTAAAGCAACACAGATTACTTTTTTTTTTTCTTACCGTATTTTAAATTATGCTCTAATCCTCCATTTTCTCAAAATTGTTTCATTCTCTTGATTATTTGATTTGTGGTCCAACTGTACAGCACTTTGGCCTGTTTGGAGTTTAAAGGGCTTTATAAATAAAGTTGGTATGGTATTACTTTGTTAATTTTTGTCAATTTATTTTGTTAATTTTGACAATTTCCCTTATCATTTTGTTTTCAAGTGTGCCCCCAGTGCATTTCATTAGAAAAATTTTGACCCTTGGACAAATGTAGTTGATGACGGCTCCTCTATGTATTATACAAACATTAAATGCTGTCTCTTGTTTCAAATAAAAACCAAGATGAAATTAGCATTCATGAACACAATACTACATTTACATCACAAGTGGGAGTCATTATTTTTGTATGGCTTTCTATCTGACTTATACAGCTTTGGGTAAATACTGCATTTGGAAATGTTCCCAAACGGTGGGGTCCAAGAGCACTGCCACATGGTCAAGGCTCATCAAGCACTGGGCAGGCCGACATAAATACAGAATACAGATGATCGAGGGGAGGGAGGAAGGAAGGAAGTAGGGAGGAGGAAGGTGTTTTGATGGAAGGAGAGAGCGGATGCCAGGACTGTGGGGTGTCAGAGGTCATCCTGATCCAAGGCAGCACTTTTCACAGGAGGCCAGCAGCAATGCCTTCAGGGAAATGTGCATTATTATGTGTGTGCTGGTTTTGGGTGGAAATCACCATTTAGGCCTTGAGTTTCTAAAAATAATACAATGAAAAAACTGTATGAAATGATTTTATGATGAGCTTGATCAAAAATAACAACTAAGGCAAATAATGCAGTTTTTAACTGAAACAGCATGGCTTTATCTGTGTGTTTTTGTGCTTTCATCCTCAGTTTTTGGACAAATGGTGTTGACTTCCTACTGGCAAGAATTTCAGATACAGTTTTGAAGTGACAAACCCTGCGCAATGAATAATTATTTCTGGAATGGCATATTAACCCTTGTACTTATTATCAGCTGCTTGTAATGTTGGCAATGCAGGGCTTAGCGAGAGTTGCTGTGGGTAAACCAACAAACATAAATACAGTATGTACCTGGGAGCTCTTCTCCATCTCCTCCATCATCCTCTCATGCTGCTGGGCAATGGCCAGCGTGGCCGAGTGGACCCGCTGGTAGATCATCTCACCCTCCCGCGTCTGGAACGTGAACAAACCCTCTCCTGTGTCACACATCCTGCGCCAGTAACACACACAAAGAGAAAGACAGAAGCAGACTCTTTGATCAAGCTCACTCTTGGATTGCTGATTTACAAATATGCATGGTTGAATGTGCACCTACAGAGAGACACATTGATAACTCACTGAAGTCAAGCAGACAAACGAGTGTATGTGGATACAGCACACAAACAAAGACACACATTCACAGAGGTAGCTGTCACATCATAGCCTGAAGGGCTCTGCAGCAATGCTGATATCCTGGGATGTTTTGGTTATCCAAAGTCACTTTGTTTAAGTTTTTAAGACATTTTTAAAACTTAGTTTTCTCCCTCCCACGGCTAACATTTCAATCACTCAGACACAAACAAGCCGCTGAAGCCTATGCCGTCTGCTGGCACACACCTTCCAGATTCAAATGTGAACCAGGTAGAGTCTCGTCCATATCTGCGGAGTGAGCTGAGAGGCCACATGACAAGTTTGAGCCGAGCGTTGTGAATGTCCCACAGGTAGATGTTTTCATGGGTGATCTGCATGGTGCACTCCCCGTAGATATCCAGGTTAGGAGTTGGCATTAGGTAGACATTGAAACGTTCTGGAAAGAGAAGAACACTTGCTAGAAAATGGCACAAAAGTAAAAGCTTGGAAATGATGCAACACATTTGAAAAACACTTTTTTCTCACTTGCGGTGCTACAGCATTAAAATGGATAGTTCTGGTATTTGATTTTGAGATTTCTGGCATCAAACCCAGTATCATGGGGACATGTACAGTACACAGAATTTTAAAGTCCCACTTGTTCCAAAATCAGCATTTCTCTTGTTTGTACTGTTGTAGTGAATATTTACATTTTGTTCCCACTCTTGGTACAGTACAATGAGGTCATACTGCAACATCTAAACTAATTGGATAAAAACAATACTCTTACAATACAGTACCCTAATAATTACAATACCTTATTCGCTGATGGATTATTCTTCATTCTCTGTATGATACAACATGTAAGAGGGAAACTGAGATTATTATTCAGTACTTGGTATTTAACTGTCTATTACTGACAATACACTAAACTGACTCTCACCTTCCGTTGTTTGCCCAGACTTGTTTTTTATCCTGTCATGCAAAAGATGACTGCAACCAAGCTTTGAAGGCTCTTTTTAATACCACTTTACTTAGATTCACCGACAGTGGGTCTAACAAGCATCCAGTGAGCTGGAGCAGCATCAAAAAGCCAGATCTGCCCATTCACATTAAACTAAATCTCTGAGACAGACAGAGACGGCAAGAGAGACAGAGCTAGAGAGCGCTCCATAATCTAAATTAGTTCTCACTAATTACGCTTAATGATTCAAAATAAGCCATGTGTCTGCAGAGGATATAAAATGGCAATGTCATAGTGTGGCGTATTTTTAGGGACAGTGAAAATGAACTCTGATCTAATTATCGGTCCCTGCTGTTTGGGGAGGGCTACTGACTGAAATATGGTTGCAGGCCCATGCCTCTTGTTTCATTCACTCAGGCGCTGGCTCGGTTCAAAACACACGGTTGCAAGTTTTGTTTGCACACCAAACAAGAGGAGCTCTGTCACAGAAATGGCTGAATTATTTTGTTGTGACAGTTTACTAAGTTTAACAACACACACTCAAAAACTTGTGAACTGATATTATAAGTAAATGAATTCAAGTGATGTTGAAGAAAACAATTCCACTTTACAGTTTGTAGTGAAATAAAATGGGATGGAATGACAGCCGATTCTTTTCAATTACTTGCGCTTTTACAACTTTCAAGCGCTCTTTTTTGCCCGTTGATTTTTCGATTTCCTCTGTGAGTTTACAAATTACACTGAGAATAAGCTCCTCTGTGATAGCGGCGCCCTGTTGTCTCCTCTCTTTTCCATTTCCATTTCCTGTGAGTGGAATATGTGGGGAAGCACATTTATTTCACGTGGCTTTAGGAGCCATAATCTCATCCATCTCTGTGACAAGCTTCATTATGAGGGAAGCAAGTGATGCACAGCACTTCTCATTAGGCCTGGAACAGAGCCCCGACCACAGCCTGTGACCTGTGATGTAACTCCCACACACAGGTCTCATAACACACACACATTCAAACACACTGGTCGAGTAGAACATGTGTTAATATAACTAAAGACTGCTACAGTGGACATTGGGATCAGATATTGACAAAAATGGCCCTTATTACTGATGTCTAATTAGACAGTTGTTCTGCTTCCCTAACCCTGTGAGGGCTCAGCTGTGTTAATACATACAGGCCTAGACTGCAACCGCTAACTGCTTGGCGGTGGGAAGAGTGAGAGATTGACCCTGAATAGCTGTCAGAGTTAGCAGGGACTAATTGGGCACTCACCGTTCTGCTCCCGCTGCACCCCTGCTGCTAACAGGTCTGGCTCTCCCAGGCTGATGTCGTTGAGACGGCTGCCCAGGCACTCCATGCACAGCAGCTTACACCATTCCTCTGCATCCAGCTCTGCGCAGCCGCACAGCAGCACAGCATTAGGGCATGTTTAACACCAAAACACAAAGACCTCTTATATACACAGCACTACAGACAGTAACACATACAGATTGACTAAATACTTAAAGTTATTTTATTTTTAGACTTTATTAATCCCACACTGGGGAAATTTCTTCTCCCCATTTTGGCCCACTGTGTGCCCATCTGAGTGGTTGAGGGCCTTGCTCGGGGGCCCATGGTGGTAATGTCAGACCAAAGATTTAAACAGAACAGAGGATAGCTTTGAGCCATCAACCTCTGGGTTATAGGCCCAGCATGCTTCCTCTGCTGGTGACCCCAGATGGGACTTGCACCCACAATCCCTGGTTTAGGAGGCCAGTGCCTTATCCATTGGGCCACTGGGGCGTAATAGAGTGTTAAGAATTGTTAGCTTTTCACAATTCTGCCGGACCACAGCATCCCGGCCGTGTCCGCTGTTGTCACGCGGGCAACGGCGTGGTAGAGTTGTTTACAGTTATGGACGTGTGCAGAGTCCACGGACACACTACCAAGTCATAAGCCAAGGGAAGAATACATTCTAAATCATTTTTAGAA
>JAQQAE010005906.1:0-17176 GCA_029823295.1 Pseudamia nigra
TAATAGGTGACACATTTAAGGTCAAAGTGTTTTTTTAATTAACTGTTCTTCATTTATTCATGTGATGATTGACTGTCTTTTCTTTAAACTGTTTCTGGGTGTTTCTTGCCATAATCCTCTGCAGGAAACTGAGGGTCCAAAGCACATTAAGAAGAAAAGTAATGGCACAAATTAACTCTTGACAAGGCACATCCAATCAGAAAATGCAAATCTATGTGTGGATAGTTTGGACAGTTTGGACAATCTAAAACATGAAACATGTTCCGAGTTGTTTAACACTTTTTTTGTTTACACTCAGTCCAATCCATGTTCAGTTCTGTAAAAAATAAAGAGAGTGTTGCAAATTTTTCTGAAATCAGCATCTCTACATACTGTGTACGACAGCCATTGCATTCTGGTGTGTCTTGAATTCGAACACAAGCACACCTCATTCTACTTTATGAGGTACAGATTAGGAGATCACCTGAACCAAATCTTATTCAACAAAGAAATTAAGCAAATACACTAAATATTAATTTCTGAACTCTTCCTAAGTTAAAACATTAGTATTGTGTTGTTTAAAAATGAATATGAACTTGTGTTCTGTACATTATTTGAGTCTGAAAACACTGCATCTTTATTTTTAATTTCATCATTTGTCACGTTCTGCAAATAAATGTTCTCAATTACAGTATTTTTATTTGGAATTTTGGAAAAATGGTGTCAATAGTTTAGAGAAAAAAAACAAAAATGTGGATTTTACTCATACCCATAACTACAGTATAAATAGTAAATTCAGAGAAAATGATTACTAATTTTCTCTGATCATTCAAATCAGAGAAAATGGTCTCTTTATTTTTTCCAGAGCTTTGTTTGGTTTTCCAATCAATGTTTCAATCTAAATGCAGCTACATACCATTCAGGTGTAAAAAAATAAATATCTTGCATAATTTTTGCTCCTTATAATCATGTTTATATAATTGTATTAGTGTGTGCTGTGCTCTTTCATTTGAAAATAGCCATCAGAGAGCAGTCCTGTGTTATTAACACTAGATGTAAAAGACTATTATTTAATGTTTGTGTTCTTCCATCTTCTGCACCTTTTGCAGGTTCCAGCCCGACGCAGCAAGTCAAGCAAACCTGTGTTCGCAAAAGCCTGATATGCGCCTTTGCCATCGCTTTCATCATCAGTGTCATGCTCATAGCAGCTAATCAGGTGCTGCGAAGTGGCATGAAATAAAAGTTACGGCACCTTCAGCCTTGACCACCACCTTAAGGCTGCCTTACAGAGAAATGACTGAAGATGAGGCTAAACAAATAAGTCACAGACAATCATGCAGCTATAAAAACAGGCCAACTTATAAGTGCAAAATAACAGAACACCAAGGACACCTGATGTGCAGGAATTTATCTTGGCGGCATCACTGCTGAGACATGCCAACAACTGGCTGAGTTTCAAGGACCTCACGTACAAAGAGACAGCAAAGGGTGTAAAGTGGTTAGCTGATAATACATATCACTTCATAATAGAACATTTAGAATTCATTAGCTCTGTGCGTTTGAGCAGTGTTGCATTCAGTATGGTGGCAGCTATGTGACTGTCCTGTGTATTTGTCCAGTGTACCATATGGTAAATATAAAAAGTAGAACGAAATCTGTGAAATAGTGTTGGAACATTGCAGAAAAAAAACATTCCTGAGGAAGGAGGGTGTTATGTGCAAGGTGCACATCTTTGTGGAGATATTGTACATGATGCAACATTGTTCAAAACCACCTGGGAATAACAATAAGGGAAGAAGGTGAGATTAAAAAAGGGCTTGGCGGGAGCTATAAGTGAATGGTTTGACTTACTCGCAGGCTGCAGAGCTTTAGTCACAGCAGGGTGAAGCAGGTTAACAGCTCTTGGGATGAAGGTGTTGAGGTTTGAATGGACAGGTAACTGCTGCAAAGTAACCTGACGCACAGTAAACACTCGACTCTCCACAGTGTCTCCACATTGGGCTTTACCAGCCTCAGAGGAAGACCTTCATCTATGCATGAGGTGCATGGATTTAAACAGTTGTCTTGACACATTTGTAAAAGTTCTTATTAATGTATTTATCATTATGACTGTGTAATAGACCTGTTTCAATTACTTAATGACAACTGTGAGCAACTGTGTGTTGTGCGGGGTATTAGCAATCACAAGAGTAAAGCATACAACTGCATGAAAAAGAAGGGCTGCTTCAAAACATGCTTATGGAAATTCTTTTCGGGATTGCTAAAACTACAGCTCTTATGCCTCTCTGGGCGCCTGATCGTCATGTCTCACTGCCACCGAACATCAAATCAACATATGTCATTTAACCATTTAAAAATATGCATTGAAGCAGAAGTGGTTGGTAGTCTGGATACAAGTGTGTAGGAATGTTTCCTGTTTTTCCTCAGTTTTGTGTCTGGATGTGTTGCTATAGAGCAATAAATGTAAAGTAAAATACACATCTCACAATTCGTTGAAAAACATTGAGTTCTTAAAATTTTAAGAACTAATGGATGTGGTAACTGTTGGTCTTTATTAACTGAAAATTTCTACAGCACTTTTCAAATTAAGTAATATTGCATTACTGATTGGCACTACTTTGGCAGTACAGTAAAACGGGGGTTACTCTCTTTTCCAGTGACCAGACAAATCAGAGGAAACCTGCCCAGTACATTAGGGTTTGACAAAGACCTAGTTGTGTACACTGTTGCAATAAAATATGAACTCTGTATGAAACAGCATGGATTCAGTTGGGTGTTGTTTAGATTGGTGTGTAAGCATTTGGTTTGGATTTTCATTATATATGTGCATATAGCTCCTATGACCAAAGCATCAGAGGAAGGTGTGACAACAGAGCTGGAGTCCATAACATGATTAGTTGATGCATTTGACACAGGTTTTAAATTTGAATTCTTGAAAAGGAATTAAAAATCACAAAGCACAGTTGTGCATTAATTACAGCCCTGTTCTGATCAGTAAACCACCTTCAGGAATATGAGTTTGGGACAAGAAGTCTGTGCTTTAAGATTCCCTCAGTCAATGAGACTCTGCAATATAGATATACAATGCACATCCCAGGAATCGGTTCTTTATTGGCAGCTTCCATAACATGGATCACAAAGAGCCAGCATCTTGCAGAGGCAAAGAAATGAGATGAGGCTATCACCGCCAAGACAGGTGGGATGAGGATTGTCTGATGCACCCAGGCAATTTGTCAAAAGTGTCAACTCTGTATGGAACACAAAGAAAAAAAAGCTCATGTTTTAATAAATACCTTTGTTTCCATTTTGCACTTTAAAATGTGCTGCAGTGCACAAATACAACTCACCGCCATGATTGTTCATTCATTTCAAGATATAGTTTAGGCTCAAAGACTTAGTTTACCACAGATGGATCTATTTTTGTGAATAGAATGTGAAGGAATAGATTATTAATGACTGGGAAATTATACTGTCTTATCCATTTTCTATTTTAGCATCACCAGGGGGACATTCTCATGGGGAATAAAGTTATAATAATTTAATTTGTTGCCTTATTCTTTGAGATAGAAACATACATGAATCATTATTTAGTACCAGTGGAAAATGTACAAATCAAGATTTATTTTCTTTTTACAGATGAAAAAACTGTATCAACTTGTTAATAGTCTACTGAATGTTCTCTTTCCATTGTACTGTAATTTGATACTTGTCTTTGGATCTTGCAAAAATGTTAATTGACCATGTGATACCTGTTCATTGACTCCACCCTTTGTTCTCTTGTCTGTGGAATAGTACTTCACAGTAATAAAATCATATAACAACCACAATCACCTCCATTTAGTTGCATCTGATTTGTCAAGTCCTCAATCACTCTCGCTACTTGAGATGGCTCAATAAAATGCAGACGGTCAGTTTTGTGCTATTGATTGACATCCTGACATTTTAGTTTGAAATCCATACAGTGTGATGGATTTTTCAAGGTCTGCCGCCTCCATGGATTGCCATATTCTATTCTGAGATGCTCTTCTGGCCGGTTGAGTGTTTTGGGCCCCATCTGTGGCATTTATACCCACAAAATCACCTTTCATATCTCTTATGGCCACCAGGCACAGTGAGTTAGGTAGCTGCTTCTACACTGGATGCAACCATGACTGTATCAGAAAATTTTAGCATTCCATTACATTTCCTAGCTTGAAGTTACAGTTTCTATCATACAGCTTTTTCTGGCAAATTCATAGTTGTTCAGATATTAAGTCTATGGTTTGTTTATCAAGGAAAAACCAATAATTAACCAGTAATTTAACACCTACATCTAATGTAACATGTCTCCCAAACCCATGCCAAAGGTGCCATGTAAATTTAACCATTATTACAGCTATTTTAGAGATTAGCAGTTCTACTAGATGAGGAATCTGTAACCTTAGCTCTCTAAAGGCCAGCATACACTGTGTGATTTCAGACCCGAGTCAATCCTGATTTGCAACTGTGTGGCCCTGGCATTCACAAGCGATTGCAGCCAGAAATCAGACCTCACACCCACTGCTGTTTTATGACTGGCATGAATGGTCTGAGCCTCAAATTGTGCCTCAAATTGGTTTCATTTGTGTCTGATTTCCATGCAGTCACTGTGTGTTTCCTCTGCTTTTCTCCTTACAGTGCATTCGTGGCAACAGTGCAGCAGGAAGCAGCCAGTAAAATCATGAAGAAAGCAATAGGCGTTACAGAAATATCACAAACTGGAGCCAATAAGTTAGATTTGGCTAAAAGTTTAAACATTTCCATGCAGACAGGCAGTCATAGGCATATAAAGGTAGCAATATTAGAACCCTGTTTCTGTGTATGTGTGTGTGTGTGGGTGTGGGTGTGCATGTGTGTGTGTGAACGAGAGGGAGATCAGGTATGTCAGGTGTTGCTCCGAGGGGAAGAGAGAAAGTCAAGCCCACAGAGGTGAAAAACAAGGGGAGAGAGTGAAAGACTCTGCCTCGCTGCCTAGTTTTAGAGACTCTTGGAACCACATTTAGACTTTCATTCTGAGAACAAAGTATGTTGAGTGTGTTATTAGGTACAGTTTGGTTCATGATATGGGATGGGGGCTTATTGTTGAAGGCTTCATGTCATAGATAAGATTTTACAATCTATTCTGGTCTTTACAGGAGCCAATGAAGGCAGGCCAGCACTACAGAAATATGAATTGTCTATTTTTGAGTCCTTATTCTGCAGCATGTTGCATTAGCTGGAGTTTTTAAGGGCTAATCTGGACACCTCATTTGTAATGAGTTTTACTAGTACTTGAAGCTGCTAAAATATTAATATTTGCCAGGAACATTGAAACCCCTAATGGCAAAAGGAGCACCAGTAACTATGACAGATTTACAGCATTTAAACTTCTTTTTTTTTAAATCAAATTAACACTACATTCAAACATATCAGCTCTGCTTTTAAAAAGCCCTTTTTTCTCCAAAAGAATACATCTATATTAGAATGTTTCTTTGTGATATTAGTACAACCAAAATTAGAATACCTTTGTTCTTAATCAGTCATTTGTCTTGTGCAGCAAAATGTTTTAATTTGTGAAAAGAATCAGGTATTTATATAATCATCATTCTTCTAAATATGCTAAAACTCATCCATGTGTCCAATCTAGAACAGTACTCTTTGAATCTTTTCTTTATCATACACACCATCATGATTACATGTATTTCTCTACATGTAAAATGTCTTCCATTTTTTTATATACACACTGGAACCGAACTGAACTCTTTATCTCATCCTTTTACACATAGTTAGTTTATACCTGCCTTGGTTTCTTAGCAACTGGGGTTAATTAGGTTGATTAGCAGTACTGAACAGAGGCCGGGATTCTCTTGCGTGAGGGCCGGCTCCTCTCACTCAAGTGACGGGCTCTCTTGTGTGCCAGCACCTTGAGGGGCCGTGTCCTCCTGATGCCTCAAAACTTACCTGCCATTTGTGTTTTTCTAATGTACAACAATAAGAAATCTCCATTTTCGTCCTTAGTATCAAGCCATGCCCACTTGAATTTGTTCTTCACACCTGTCTCACAACTTAAATCGTCTCCCCGTTGAAGAATTATAAGGTTCGCCATTGTAATTTGGGTGAAATTCAGCTTCAAAACCTCAATTTCATCACATCAATCGTGTTAGTGTGGGTGTCCAGGGAATCTGCCATAGTGACCATGTGGTACAAAATGAGCTGTCAATGTATCCACAATACCTAATACATCCTGTCATTGGCCATATGACTCACCAAAGATGGCCAAGGCCATAGTGAAAGCAGCAAGGACAAATTTATCAAAAATAAAGTCAAATTTTGTGAATTTCTAACCAAATTTCCAGCGAAATAGCATTTGTACATGGAGTGCGGGTCTGTATTTTCCAGAAAGTAACAACAATCTGCCGAAAAAAACGGAACTCCGGGAATATCTTGAAAACTTTCATCAATGCATAAAGCTAAATACTGGTCCACAATATGCTGCAGGTTCTTTATAAATGTATTGGATGTCATGGAAATAATGTATCAGATCAAGAGTGTGTGGTGAATTGTGTAGATCTTTTTGGGCTGCACACAATAACTTCAGTTCCATCTGTATCCAGTAGAAGAAATTAGACATCATCATCCAAGCCTTTATACCTTTGAGACAAACATGGAGTTTAGCTAGATTGTTTATTTCCCACAGTTCTGTGTATATGTACAGCTGCATGGCATGAGCATAAGAATGGAAATTTGTGCTCTGTTTCCTTATAATGTCACCAGAAATTGCAAGCACACTGTAAAAAGAATTGGTCCAAGTACAGAATCCTGTGGGATGCTATGAGTTTAATTTTAACTGGATGACATACCGGGATCTTTGTGCGACGTGCAATGTAAACCCACCTCAAGTCTTCCAGTACTTAATCAACAGTATATAACATTGCTTTTAAATCGAATATAAATCTAATATACCGTATTTTCCGGATTACAAGTCGCATTTTTTTGCATAGTCGTGCTAGGGGAGCAACAAATACATCGGAGCGACTTGTACATTACAGAATTTCAAGTATAGGGTGTTTGTCACACTGACAGCCACTAGACATCACTCTAAGTTTGTATACCTTCATCTGCCGCATCTGTATTACTGACAATTTATAATGTAGACATTACTGGTAACAACCATACCTGCCATCAGCTTAACACCGATTGTGTCGGTGCCCTCACTTACCCAGTGAGGCGGGGAGGCGAACTGCGAGCTCTCACTTCTGGTGTCAAGTGCGCGGCCGCCCGGCTGCCCAGCCGAGCGCTTGAAGCGCATTCCCTGAACAAATGCAACCTGTTCTGCAGAGCGACTTATACACATTTTTTTCTTCTTCATTATACATTTTTTGACTTGTGCGACTAACATTCCGGAGCGACATATCACCCGGAAAGTACGGTAACTATGGATCAGTTCCATGGTAGGGTCCCAGAAAGCCATGTGAACAGGCCAAAATGAACAAATCAAAGCCCTCGGAGTGATGCATCAAAATGGAATGGTAACATGAAACAGCTGCACCTGCCATGTTCTGCTATAATGGGTTCAAACATCTATAGGCATTACAGGCTAGTCAGCCCCCGTGGAACCACCAAAGACAGTGTTGTTTTGTAGTAATCGAGACCAGTGTTAGTTTGAAACATGAATGTGACTAAAGACTCATTTGACACCTTGCAACAACATGCCTCCATGGATTTGAAATATTGCTCATGATAGCCCTTCAATGTTAGGTCATCTGTAATTAGGTTGTGATGAGAGGAGTCAGTGTCTCATTTGCCCAAAAGATGAACTAGTGTCAAAGAACATGCTTTAGGCTGAGAGGATGCCTCTTCATAGTCTTTGTATGGAAAGTAGACACTGCCAGTACAAAATCACCCGCCTGTGAACAGAGCAGAGTGGGACATTACATAGATCATAAAGTTCTAGTGTCTTCATGCTGGGTATAGTTGTCTCACAGAGGAGACACTTATTACCATTGTTGTAATCTGTTACCTTTACACTCATATTGAGCCTTTCCCTACGGCTCTGTCATTCCCATGAGCTATGGCAACCATTAAAGCAGCTCTAGTGCAAGACCTTGTAATGCAATAAGACAAAAAACTGAAAAATACTGTGCAATATTTTCAGCCTGAAAGGAACCACTCCTCCTTTTTGTGCTAGAAATGCTTCATCTCTGAGCTCCAAAAATTGAAAGTAGGTTGAAAAGGGAGATTGGGAGAGTGTTTTGTGTTGAACTGCCTGTAGGGAGGGAGGTTTTTGTCATTAAATAGAGTTTGTGCCAAGAATTGAAAATCTTGGCTTAGTTTTATGTCAATATTGGGCTATTGTTACAATGTTTTTAGTAAATAATGTACCGTGTAACAGAAATGAAAATGGTATTTGCTTACTTTTATGACCCAAGTGGTTTTTCATAAAAGGCGAATTTCAAAACACTACCCACTACTCTATCTGTAAAATTACAC
This sequence comes from Pseudamia nigra, assembly GCA_029823295.1. Classification (NCBI taxonomy): domain Eukaryota; kingdom Metazoa; phylum Chordata; class Actinopteri; order Kurtiformes; family Apogonidae; genus Pseudamia; species Pseudamia nigra. The sequence goes on from JAQQAE010005906.1 coordinate 8,467, forward strand.
TGATTATTTATTCACATTTGCATTTTCAGTTTGTTTTTCCCTGTCTTCACCACTTGAGCAATGTAGATCCTGCAGCACTGAATCTTAAGACACAAATGGTTGAGTGAAAAACATGTAATTGTCGTCTGAGAACTCACAGCAGTATCACAATTGCTGTTGCACATTACTGATGCTGCAAATACAGTAGCTAAAAAAAAAAAAAAAAAAAAAAAATAGCAGAAGTATTCTTAAAGCACTGTTTAACATGCCCAGTTACATGAGCAAGACTTTATGGTACATTCAAATAGTAGCATATAATTAATCCACATATTAATGTAAAATGACAGTACAAGGGAAGCATTTGTACATTTAAACCAATTGCAATGTCTAAATATCAAAGATTAAATTACCATTTAATCAATTAAACCACAATGAAAGTTAAAGGGCCCATATAGTGACACAACACATTGACACATTTACACCTGGACCTCTTCTATATGACTATTACAGCCTTCTCTAAGGGTGTCAACAAAATAAAAGCACCTCTTTGTAACTCCTCACCGTGTCCACACTAATTTCATTGTGATGTGTCCTTCCCACATACTTTTCATCAGAAAGTACAGTGATTGGTTGAACCACAGGTCATTCCCAAGGTCACCTGGGATCAGAGTTTAAATCCATTAATTAAAGATGTTAAAACTAAGAATAATGTACAGGATAATAATGCCAGGAATATTGTCAGTTGCACATGAGACAGAGATAATTTAATCTTAAATATGATTGGATGTTGCTTGTGAGGATTTAAAAATGCAGAATTCTACAGCGTTGGGGTGGGGGAATAATGTATTTTACATTGACTGCTGTTATTGGTTATGCTTTGGAATGTCACCTTTTCTTTTGGGTGTTCCCTTTAAGGTTTGCAACAGCAAATCTGCTCCCATCTGACCCCGTCCTCTGCATCTTCTCTCACACCAACCATCCGCATGTCCTTTTTCACCACATACACACGTTTCCTTTTTGCCTCATGCTTTTCAACTCCTTCTTTTTTTCTTTAGCATCCTTCTACCAATGTGTCATTTCAGGTTCCTCCTCAGACACACGCCCCATGTGGGTGGCTCTGGACAGCCCCCCATATACCGCTACATTTCATTTTTAATAAACATCACTGGTTTGTGCTTCTCTTGTTTTTCTTCAGCAATAGAAATTCCTGCTTGATTGCTGCCATACTGCTCTCATATGTATCCTGCCCCACTTTAACATACAATAGTTTTTGTAAGTTTTGTGAACCCCCTAGAACTTTCCATATTTTTGCATAAATATGACCTAAAGTATCATCAGATCTTCATACAAGCCCCGAGAATAGATGAGGAGCAGCCAGTTATACACTGTACCAGATAAACACTTTTGGTAAATGTTGATCAGTCCTGCACATCAGTCTTGAGACATTTTAGCCCATCCCTAGATGAAGAACAGCTTTAGTTCCCAGCTGTTGGTGGTTTTTCTCTCATGAGCTGGTCAGTTCTTGTCCTTCCTCGGCCATTTCAAAACATTAACTTTGCTTTTCTTAAATCATTCTTTGGTAGAACAACTTCTGTTCTTAGCACTACTCCCTTGACCCAATGTCTCTAGACTAGGGGTGTTCAATCATTGCCATAAAGGGCTGAGACACTGCAGGTTTTCTTTCCATCCACTCACTAATGCAGGTGTTCTCACAGAAGAGGAATTGGGAAGAAATTCAATGAAATCACCTGCTGAAGAGACTGGTTGGAAGGAAAAAGTGCACTGTCTCAGGCCTTTTTGGCAATGATTGGACGCCTCTGCTCTAGACAGTCCACCAGTGATATCAAGCTGTCTTGGCCCAGATGCAGCCAAACAGGCACAAACCTGACACCACCATGATAAATCATGATGAGCCTCAGATCCCAAAATACAGTAGGTGGCTTTTCACAATATGGGACCTTTAAATCAAGACAAAAAATAACCAACATGCAGAAATTAATGACGAAAATACTATCAGTAGATTACTAGTAGGGATTATCATAGTATTTTACTTTGTTATATTAATTTGTTATGTTGTTACTGCTGAAGATAGTTACTTTGAGCTACTTTATGGTCAGTTTTATATACAGGGCTAAACCTGTGGCATCATCTTTCATCATGTGCTCAATAGGAGAGGAAAGAAGTTCTGACACACAAATCTGTTTTCAGTTATTTTTCACCTGATCATTTATTTTCTGTAAGATTGTGGATGATTTGTGACATTTATTGAAATTAAATGATGTCAAATGTTTAGAAAGAAAAATGACTATTTGATGGAGCTGTTAACAACTCATAGATGCCTGAAGTGGGAGTTGATTACAGATTTTTTTTTTCTTAAGATGCCAGAAGCCCAAAGGATAAAGCTGTGAGGTTTAAAGTTTAAAATTATGTTGTTTTTTGACAGGTTCATGCAAAATCCATCAATTTCCCCTCCTTTAATGAGATCCGAGGGTGAATAGAATGCTTTGATTGGCGCATATGATAGACAGTTGGACATTAGGACTTTGTTTATTGAAAAAAAAAAAAACAGCAACATATTTTTCTGAACAGATTTCACAATTCCACTTAATTGCAGATGTTATTGACAAGGTCGAGTCACTTTTTCTATAGAAATACATGATGAGAAACCTATAATCTAATGATGCTGTCAAATTTAATCATCAAGACCCCTCTGTCTCTCCTTTATGTGCATGTACTATGTTTGACATACATATATTAAGATGTATATGCTTTGTATGTCAGGTATGATGACAATTTCAGTGTTTCCTAAACTCGCTTCTTCAAAATTAAGTCAGGAAAGGCAGAGAAAAAAAAATCACTCCAATGAAGATTACACTAAAGACATAGTAAAATGAAAAAATTATATTAAAAGATGAAAATAAAACAAAAATACCCATATTTGTGTGCTTTTTCAATTCTTGACAATGAAAAAATCAATATGTCAACACAGCAGTTCACATTAACACACCGTAAGTTTATACATTTGAACACTGAGGAGACACTTGTCTTTTGGATCAAGATCTAAAAAAAGCATGGAAAATACTACTAAAACCATTTCTTCATTCAACCAATAAACTTCACCCTCAAATTCAGTGAGCAGCGGATCTTCACCATCAACAGGAATGTGAAGACCAGTGGTAGCAGATTGAGTGTCTTCAGTGCTCCTTTGCACGTATCTAGGAAGCTATAGGTGGATCGTATCGACACTGAGAGATGGTGACATGGTTGCCATTATATGGCACCCTTTGGCATGTGTTGGACAGACTTTACAGTTTCATTAGGTTTAGGCATTAAATTATTGGATAATTAGGAAAAACACAGAAAGGCACATAGAATGAAGTTTGACAAGTCCACAGGTTTGGTAGTTCTGCCTTGTCTGTCCCCGCTGCCTCCAAGATTTTGAAGATGTCTCTTGGCTGTCATCCACAAGTTACAATGACCTAAGAATATTCCATGCTTAGGGCAGCACGGTGGTGCAGTGGTTAGCACCAGCGTCTCACTGCAAGAAAGCCCTGGGTTTGATCCCTGTAGCCAGCCAGCAGGGCCTTTCTGTATGGAGTTCCCATGTTGTCCCTGTGTCTGTATGAGTAGAAAATGAATGAATGAATGAATGAATAAGCATATTCCAATGTCTAAAGCTGTTTATATCTAGTGTTGTTGCAGCTGATACACAGGATTAGACTGATTAAAGGGGAACATCACAAAATGAGAAATATTGATACTTTCCAATGAGACACATACCAAAGAGTTGATATCTCACATGCTTTACATTAGTCCCTCAAATACATGTCTTTTTTGGACATTTGAACCTCACATTCTCACGACCTCCTGGGCACCACCAAGTTGTCCTGAAATCCATCACTGATGCAATGCACTGACACACTGATGCAAGCCACTGCGGTGTACAGGCATTAAAACAGACATGATTCTCTACTGAAAATCACTGCATGAGCTCAGGAACTCTTCCGGAAATCCCTGTGAACTCTGTGAACACAGTTTACCGTTCACTCTACAAAATAAGTTACACCTGTATCATGCAAAGAAGAAGCCATATGGTAAACATTTCTGTGTTCTAAGTTTTTAGATGTGTTGTTGCCATCAAATTAAAAATGACCTGATATTTTCCACAAAATGGTAAGATGTCTCACTTTCAACATCTGATATGTTATTTATATCTATTGGGTCTGAATGGGTTTATTTTCAAATCATTAAATTCTGTTTTTATTTGTATTTTATTTATATTTAACACAGTGTCCCAACTTTTTTGGAATTGGTGTTGTAGATGAAGTGGCCCAGTAGGATAAGTGCAGATGATTTCCATTGGAGTAAATATTATGCTTCATGTACCCACACCAAAGGACACATTACATGTCTGCCTGACATTCCAAAGCAAATAATGTACCATAAGGTTCAAAATGGCAACATTAGCCTTTGCTAGAATGAATATCAGCTGTGTCATCCCCAAGGGACAGGAAATACTAAAAGTATTTCATTTAGTTTGTCTCAACATTAATCAGTTTCTGAATGCCCGAAGTGAGTGCTGGTAATCAAAAGGAAATAACTGGCATGACATTCATCTTTTTTCTGTGTTGTGTAAAAACATTGGCGACTCTGACAGGGAAAAAAAAATTACCAGTGTGCAGCCACAAATGACCAGCAAACCATTATAGTGACCTGATGATCAATGGAGGTCAGAAAATGAAATTTCACATGAAGCCATAAATCATTTTGGAGAAACAAGAGGCACTTCTGAGTTTCAGTCATGGCTCAAACTAATGGTGGAGAATCAAAGTCAAAAGTCTTGTTTTTTTAAAGAAAGAAGCCTAAGCCAGATATATCCCAAAGTCCTCCATGGGATCAGTGACTCAGTAACTTTATTACTCAACCACAGGGTTCAACAAGCCCTGTTGCATCAGTCTGTAACGGACAGGCTTTCATTGTTCTGCATATTATCAGTGTCTCTGTGTGGACAATCTCTCTTTATAGCTGAGAGGCTTTTTTTATTTAAAAAATATTTTGATGTGGTTTTAAAAGAACAAGGCCAGGTTTGACATGGCTTTAAATGTGACTTTAAATAAGCCCATCAGACAGTGATGGGTTGCACTGCTGACTCATTCCAAGCCTCAAGAGAATATGAACAGAACAAAACAAAAACAAAAAAAGCAAAAAGTAAGTTTGATCAAATGTCCCAGAGCTTAACATCTAAATTTATAATTGTACTGTCTGTATATACATATACCTATTAGAGGTTTCTGTAAGTGTGTTGACGAAACAAAGGGTATTAATTTGATTTTTTTTTCTTGGTTTTCCTGTGCACTGTGAGTCTTTTTGGGAAAAACAGGCTCTAATTGGCTCATGAAAAATCAATCCTATGGTGATCTGGGATCAGACTGTGACACTGTAAACAAAGAATAATGCACTTTTCATTATCAATTTTCAGAATAAAATTGTCAGAAAAATTGTTGGTTTTTGCGGAAGGTGGTTATATTAGCTTCACTATGAATGGTTCCAACTTCTGATGTTTTCAAGGTCTCATAGGGTAAAAATATATCTGTAGGGTTTTTAAATTAAATCACTGCTCAAGCAAAAACCTCTCCATGACAAGATGGAGAGGCTATTGCTCTTTTGGATCAAGGAGAAGGAAATTGCTGGTGATACAGTCTATGTCAAGTCACACTAACGTGTCATTATAAATAATTTTTAGAACTAATTTCATGCGTACCTTTTCAGATAATTAACATAACTTCCTTTTCAAATAATAATGATGAATACACATTCTTTTCTAGATGCCTTATGTGCAGGTGTGTATATATGGGAGATTTCTTGGGTCTTGGAATGGACAAATTGGTTTTACATGTATTCTTATGGGAAAACCAGTCCTGGCTCACGAGTTTTTCGCTTCATGAGCTTGAACCCGAAACGGATTCATCTCATAACACGGGTTTCCACTGTATCTGAAAAATTTCTGCATGCCTTTTTTGTGTATATATCTGTTAATCTGCTACATGCCCTCGATTACTGTATGTATCCCTTTTTTAACTGTATGATACTGTTGGATACTCCCTCTGGGATCAAAAAGTACAGTATCTGTCTATCTATCTACAATAATAGCTGTAAAAATATGTCCCTGGTCAGTATGGGTTGCTAACTTTGTGTCTTCCCTATAGGTCTGTGCTTCCTCTTCATCTGTTCTCTCTGTGGCTGTCCTTCATACAGGTCTCTTGATGTTCTGGATGTGTGGTTTGATCTATCTCCAGATGGCCACCTGCCCAGAGCTGGTGGTTCTGCTGGAGGCTTTTCTCTTCTGTCAAAGGAAGTTTTTCATCCTCCCCTCGCCCTAGGCTTGCTCTCAGAGGTTCTGCTGGGTTTGCTCTCCATATACTCTTGAGGTTATGATTGGTACTATACAAATACAACTAGATAGATAGATAGATAGATCGATAGATCGATCAATCCCAGAGGGAAATTCACACTTTCCAGCAGTATCATACAGTTTAAAAAGGGATACATAACAAAGATCTCGGTGCCATGATGAGGAAACACAAAACAAAGTGCTATTTCAGGTGAAAAAGGCACAAATATGAAGCACAATACAGCACGAGTTTAACATCTACATACGTTTCCAGTCGGTAGGTGAGTAGTGCACGCTCTCCTCTCCTTTCGCCCTCATGAATTATTTTACTCGAAACCCAAGTTTTTGCTCGTGAGCTGGTACAAAAATTTGCCCAATGTCTTCCTCGTAACCTGAAAAAATTGTATGCCAAAGTACTCATAACCTGGGGCTCCACTGTATTCACGCCTATTTATGACTATTATGCCTACATCGTAGGCAATAATAAGAGAGTAGTGATATAGTACCATGTAAGGCATAGTAGTGCAGCAGAGTAAGGCATTATAGTGCATGCATTACAATACGGTAGTGATCCACATATGAGGCACAGCATTCAGGAATAAAAGTGCAGAGTCAGGTAGAACACTAGATGTATAGGTGTTTGAGACGTATTGTAAGGTGCATGGGGATTGGGGGGTTCACTGCAAGTGGCATAGAGTCCAGAACCCTGAGTAGTAGGGGATGTTAGTGGTTATGTCCCCTCCCCTGCCTTGAGTTGAGTTGAGAAGTTTCGTGTCGTGGGGGAGGAACGATTTCCTCGGTCGGTTTGTTGAGCAGGACAGTGACAAAATCCTGTCACTGAAGCTGCTCCTCTGTTTGGAGATGGTGCTGTGCAGTGGATGATATGGATTGTCTATAATGGACAGGAACCTGCTCAGTACCCATTTTTCTGCCACAGATGTGAGACTGTCCAGCTCTGTGCCCACAACAGAGCCCGCCTTCCTCACCAGTCTATCCAGGCAGGAGGCATCCCTCTTCCTGATGCTGCCCCCCCCAGCAAACCACCACAAAAAAGATGGCACTCGCCATGGCAGTCTGGTAGAACATCTGCTGCATCTTTTTACAGATGTTGAAAGATGCCAGCCTTCTGAGGAAGTACAGTTGACTCTGTCCATTCCTGCACAGAGCGTCTGTGTTGGCGGACCAGTCCAGTTTGTCATCCAGCTGCACTCCCAGGTATTTGTAGGTCTGTATATTTCCACACAGTCCCCATTAATGGTCACAGACCCTGGGTGAGGGCTGGGCCTCCTAAAGTCCACCACCATTTCTCTGGTTTTGGTGGTGTTCAAGTGCAGGTGGTTGGAGTCACATCACATGGCAAAGTCCTGGATCAGTTTCCTATACTCCTCCTCCTGACCACTCCTGATACAGCTGACGATAGTAGTGTCATCTGCGAACTTCTGCACATGGCAGGACTCCGAGTTGTACTGGAAGTTTGACCTATACATGGTGAACAGGACTGGAGAGAGCACGGTCCCCTGCAGTGTTCCTGTGCTGCTGACCACACTGTCTAACCTGCAGCCCCCCAGACACACATACTGAGGTCTGCCAGTCAGGTAGTCCGTGATCCAAGCCCTCAGGTGTGAACTTACTTCCATCTCTAACAGTTTGTCCCTACGGAGCAGGGGATGGATGGTGTTAAAAGTGCTGAAGAAGTCCAAGAATGTGAACCTAATAGCACCTCCACCCCTGTTCAAGTGAGAGAAGGAACGATGCAGCATGTAGACAATGGCATCCTCTCCTCCCACCTCCTGGTACGTGAACTGCAGAGGGTCAAGAGTGTGGCGGACCTGTGGTCTCAGGTGGAGTAGTAGCAGTCGCTCCATGGTCTTTATCACATGTGACGTGAACGCGACTGGCCTGAAGTCATTCAGTTCAGTGGATTGTGGTTTCTTAGGGATAGGAATGATGCATGATGTTTTCCATAGCTGTGGGACCCCCCCCGTTTCCAGGCTTACGTTGAATATGTGCTGTAGAGCAGGGGTCACCAACCTTTTTGATACTGAGAGCTACTTCTTGGGTACTGATGAATACAAAGGGTTACCAGTTTGATGCATACTTCTGAAATAGCCAATTTACTCAATTTACTTTTAGCTATATGTTATTATTAATAATTAATTATATTAATCTATTTGAAGACACTGATTGTTAATGATTTCTCACAATAAATATCAACAATGATTTAATAAGAAAAGAAATATCAAAATAAATATCAATATGTAGCACTTCTATATTTTCTCTAAGTGCAGGTGTTCTTCAAATTGAACATTTTCAAATGATGACTTGTACAACAGTCCTAGT
>JAQQAE010005907.1:0-17173 GCA_029823295.1 Pseudamia nigra
ACTTTATTGCACAACAACCAGTCACCTCAACAGTCTGGCACGAACTGAACAAAACCCAAAAACAATCCCCAACATAAACCCACAAGTCCCCATAATGCCTGGTGGCTCCCCCTAGCGGCACCCCACAGCCGCTACAGTATAGTATAGTATAGAATACTGTAGTATAGCCTAGCATAGCATAGCACAGTATAGTATAGTCTCATATAGTGTAATGCAGTAGTATAGTATTGTAGTGTATGTGGTTTTGTAAATCATTGCTAATGATGATTGTTATTTTATTATTCATAGTATACTGTATCTGTGTTGTTGGTTGGGCATGTGTAAGCCAAAATATATGTAAAATATTCCTTGCAAAATTACCCACAAAGCAACAATGTAATGAAGGAAAACTAAATTAAAATTTATCAATAACTAAAAGTCAAACCAGACAAATTGTTCTGATGTACCTTTAAAAGAAACTAAAATCCAAGCAGACATTTTTTTTTTAATCTAATGAACATTTCAAAATTGTACCATATTTATTAACCAATATTCAGGTCATCTGTATGTCCCCAGCATAACAAAAGTTACATGGAAAAAAGCAAAAAGATTTTGATCAGGAAAGCCAGTGCCATCCAGTCATGACATTGATGCCTGTGAGTCCACAAAGCTGTGGGAATCAGGTTATTGGGTTACATCACTTGAGCTGATGCCACAGGTCAGAGTCATTAACCTGCACAGTGAAGTGAATTTCTGCAGACCTGTCACTCTATCAAGTTAGCAGACGCTTATGGTGAGCTATTATGTTTATTTTATATCTAGTCGTCACACGGAGACGTTTTCTGCTTTAAGGCATTACTGTGCTTAAGCTCAATCCTAAGAAGGGGAATTCCAGTAAAAGTCACTTGCACTGGAAGCCATTGTGAATGGATGTAGCAGTTCATGGTCTGCCCTCCTACAGTATGTGTCCGCATGGTCTCAGTGAGGGCCAATGGGAGCTGCTGCTGAAACAGGCTGATTACCTTAGAGATTTAAAAAAATAACCCCTTCTCCTCTATTCTTCACTACATGTTCAGTAAATCAAATGAGTCACTGAGTCAAAATATTTTAGACAGGATAGAAAGGTCAAACCCTGACTACTACAAAACTGGAAAGTACAGAAAGCTCATATGATCCTGACTGTGAGAGATGTCCAAATCTGATTTTATACCCTATAAAAGCAGAGGTTTGTATTAGATGTGGCTTGACACAAGTTAACCCAGAAAGTCCTGAATTCCCTGCAGTTCAGCATAAAATCAGTGGCTGGAAAACGCAGTGGCCAAAGCACACAACAGACTGACCAAAGTCAACACACCCGGAAGAAATGAAATATATAATTGTTTTATTAATAAGGAAATACTGCCTCAGTAGGGTATTTGAAATAACATTTAATAATAAGTTATTTAAGCTATGGCACGATGGAAAATAGTATGTTTTTATTATTTTTCCTGGGTTCATCCTGACTATACTGTGTCCTTTAACAATAAACCATCTGGTAGACAGACCAAACTATCTAAGGAAAAAAGGAGAAGCTCAGTTTTATATTCCACATAGATGAACTAGAATTAACAAACCAGCTGGAACACACTATGGTGACTGTCATAATTAACCCCAACTTGACTGTTTAACAAGTGTGGCTTAATCCTTGGAAATGTATTCAAGTAATTATGTGGAAAATCCATTGTGTTCATGCAAGAGACAAAGTTCATAAAAATATTGTACTCTTCCTGCCAAAAACATGTTTGTCCTTGACTCAACATTTGAAATGGTTCTATTTAAATTCACTCAATTTTTTCCACGCAACGCTAATTTTTGCTCTGTAGAGGACACAAAAGCATCTTTTAAAAATTCAGATCATTTTCCACACAAAGTAATGACCATAATGATAACAAGACAGTGTCATCAGGGGGTAACTGAATCAAAGACACAGCTTAGAATGTGACGACACATTATCTGTGGTATTTTCAACGTCTTTAGCATCTCAGTTTTACAGACTGTACAAGTATATATATCTAAACAGCATATCCCGCTACATTTTCAATTCGACAAAGTGCAGCCTACATGATGTTTTGCTTCAAACATAATCTGGTTTTGAGCCAAGAAAACATGTTTTCTCACTGAGGGGTCCTCATATTTTTATGTCTTTCCTCAAATGACGTATAGTGGATTTATAACATCCAGAGACTTGAAACATGCCCAAATGTGGACAAAAATACATTTATAATATGAAATGAACTTAATTTCTACAAGACAGGATTCTCCTTGAGTTTTATGGGTGTGTAAAAATGATGTCCCCTTATCAGAATGGAACAGACCTTGCCTTGTGTCCATGGATCGCTCTCTTTGGTGAACTTGCTGGTTTTCTTCTTGCAACTTCAACCATGATCTTGCAGTGTAAGTATCTCTGAAACCATCTACACCTGACTACTTACTCCCCCTTTCCCTCCACAAGAGCATAGCTGTGGAAATATTAGATAATCTACTTTGTTGACCCTGTTGGGAAATCTAATCTCCCTCTGCATGTAAACTCATCCTACTACATTAGAAGCAGTGGCTGTCACTGAAGGTGCCAGGGGAGCAAATCCTGACGTAATCCAGTGCCTGGGTCAGGGATGCTGACAGAAGAATCAACCCAGGATACAGGTTTTTTTATTTGCTTTTGTTTTTGATAGTGGAGCCACATGTAATACTGTGCCACCATGTTGTTGATGATATTGTCTGGGCTGCGACATATACTTCTGCCTCTAGGACTGGTTTGGGAGCTCAATCAGTGAGGGCCTCCACTTTGACCACTGCAGTCATGGCAAAGGCAAATACTGTATAAGATGTTGCATTTCCACACGTGACTAAGTGTTGTAGTGGTTCAGGATGACGTATGGTCCAAGGTTTTTTCACTAATGCTGTCTCGCAGAGCGTTGAGATCTTTGACAGAGTTAGGTCAAAGACAGGTCTCTCCTCCCTTCACTTGTGACCCAGGTCAGCTGAGTGACAACTTATCTAGGAAAGCCACTTTTTTATAACAAGGGGTCAATGAAGGCATTGACAACATGTAGAAGATGCAGGTTTGGCTGCTGTTCCTGTCAACTGTTTCTACACTTATGACCAGACTGATCTGTTTCTTGGGTGTGAAAGTCAGTAACAATAAAGTTTTAAACATGACTTTAAATTTGTGTGACATGTGGTTTACAGTTTAGGGTCACATTAGAAGTAAAAAAAAAAAAATCCTGTTTTGCTGAGGCTGCCATGGACTTTTTGGCAGTTCCTTGATGGTTGATGTTAGTGCAGAGGGATATGGTTTGGAGAAAGAGGCTAACTTTCAGAAAGTGAAATGTCTACTGGCAAAACAAATGACTGATTTATGCGTTTCATGAGGCCTCATTTTCCATCTGATCTTAGGCTCTGTCAGAGAAGTGCTGTTTGACAAAAATATTGTTTTTCAGTGGGAAATTGCCATCTTCAAACATTCTCCAATGACCCTGGAGGAACTTCAAGACGTGGAGCGTTTAATGATTTCAATCATATTAATATCAACACAAAGCCATGGAATTATTACTGCCAGATCAGGCTGATGTGTTCAGTGAACTGGTGGCCAATAACCCCGGTCATATACTCAGCAGGAGGCAGACTGTGGAAGTGGGCAGCCAGACGGTGGCGGCAGGAGTGAAGAGCAGCTCCGAGACATGTGGAAAACTGGAAATGTGGAACAATGAGTTTTACTGGGCCCTGAGTAAACAAACCCACATAAGCTTGAACCAAGGTCCTTGTGCATGAGTCACCACCATCACCCCTGTCCTAAAAAAAAACCCACATGAACATCCTCAGCTTAACCCTGAAGAGTACAATCAAGCCATTCTCTCAGCATCACACTTCCTGTCTGGTCAGGAATGTAGAAGGAGAGACATCGATGAATGGGCTCCACGTGATGTCTCACTGGTGATAAATTAATGAAGGATTTCACATGGATCCAAGGCGTGTGGTTTTTTCTTCCATCGACTGGACTGGAAATTTGGTTGAAAACGTTTCGCCACCCATCCGGGAAGCTTCTTCAGTTCATGGAAACCATCAGTGAGCTCATTCATCATCTGACAGAATTTATCATTTTGACAAAAACAATCTAACCACAAGTTCCAGTAGATAATCTGAAGCTCTAGACTGTATTACACATGATCTCCCATGTAATTCTGGGATGTAGTTTTTCCACCCAACATGAAATTGTAGTTGTTCGATTTTTTATTTTTATAGTACTTTTCATCCCCGCTGTCTTAAATCTTTGAAAGTTTAAAATACAATGGAAAAAGAGAGTAAAGCGAGTTTATTCTTGACCTTCTGACACTAACTTGTTTAGCTGGGCTTAAAGTGAGAGAGATTGAAAGGAAGACTTTTTCACGGTCTATATACAGCAATCCTGACTAGTTTATGTTCAAAGATAGAACCACAAGCAATAAAAACACACCACCCCGTTTCCAGAAGAGATGATGTGTTCCTGACCCAACTTTTTGGAAACATATTGCTGATATCAAGTAAAAAAAAACAGCACATAATTTCCTAAAAACTGTAAAATGTCTCACTTTCAACATCTGATATGTAGCCTTGTGCTATTTTCAATTACACTTGCAGTTTCAGTGGTTTGACAATCATCACCTTATGTTTTGTCGTTGTTGTTGTTGTTTATTAAGACAGAGAATCAGACTTTTGGGAAACAGCACTGTGATAAATGAAAAAGTATAAAACAGCTATGTCTAGATACATAGAATATCTGAAATGAGCCAAATCCCTTATTATATTGATAATATGACCACATTTTGTTACATCAACTGGAAAAAAGAGTTTATATAAAATAAAATACTAGACTTGATGCTAGACTTGAGGTACATAGAAAAATCTTCCTGTAAAGGTTTTGGGATAAAGAATGAAGTCTCAGCGTTCAAGCCACATGGATCATGTTTATCCTCACAGGAGACAACAATGTGAATAATGCAGCATGGCTTTAATGTTATGTTTACACATCTGTGTGTAGGTGTAAGATGGTAAAATAACATGCAATAGTTTGATCTTTGCTACAGAGCTGAGGGTGTTGAACTGTTATGTTCTCATAAAATAGATTTTATGGTTTTATAAGGCTGCTATTTTGTGCTTTTGAATCCCTAATCCAAGCTGTTATAAATGTTTTTATTATAGCAGATACATGTGCTTATGTTTTAATGCAGTGTTTCCCCGTCGTGGAGCCTTTTCTTATTGGATTGCAAATTGTACATTCATTTTTGTTTATTTTGTTTATTGTTTTGCTCATTTTTGCAAATATTTTGTCAATTGAAAATCATTTTTTGTTGTTTTGTGAACTTTTAGTTTACCGTGCTTTTCATTTTTGTCCATTTTCTCAATTTTATTTATTGAGTCAATTATCATTCATGTTCTTGATTATTTTGTAAATTTTGTGTCATGTTGTTTTTTTGCTGTGTTTGTTCAGTGTTGCCAGTTTTATTGTCTTCATTTTCTTGATTACTTTTGATCTTTTTGGTCATTTTCCTGATTCTCTTGTTAATCTAGTTCATTTTCTTGCTATTTGGTTCATTTTCTTTATTAGTTTGCTCATTATTTGTTTATTTTGGTTCATATTTGTACACTTTAATTAAATTTTAAATTTGTTAATGTTTTTTATTGTTTGGTTTATTTTGAGCGGTTTTAAATCTAATTTTGATATTTTTCATTATGATTTCATGTTGTATGAATATTAAATCCAAATCAAGAAATGAAATTACATTTTTATGACCATGCATTGTGTTATCGTTTACATTTAAAGAGTTAAATATGTAAAAATGCTACATTGCATATGTTTTGGAGATTGAATTCCAGGGAGATACCAAATTTTAAAATACTGAGCCAAAAAAAATGTTAGGAAAATGTTTTAATGGATAAATCATGTAGTGGTTATGAGGTTATCAGGTGGATAGGAACTATCCAAAAATATAAAATGACTGCGTCATAAGAATAATGATGAGGACTGTATGTGTTATAAATGTCACACAGTAGTGTACTGATGACACACTGAGTTGATAGTTGAACCTCACACATTATAGTTTTTGGTTGTGAACAGAGTGGCGGATGAGGCGCTGCCCCCGTCAGTGGGTAAACGCCACACACTGCAGCCATTCAGTTGGCCCTGCACTCTGGATAAAGTTAGGATTGTTTGTCAGCGGCCTGTAATGCCAGGAATGCTCAGTGCTGGCTCCCCCTGTTTGTGTGACTGTCTCTCACACTTTATTTTGCCTCTCCAGCAGCAGTTTGGATCTGCAGTGACACCCCCACACTCCCTGCAACCTGAAGTCAAATAACAGATTCTATTTCTCTGCTACTGGCTATTTTGGTACCCTCACACGCACATGCACATACACACTGCACACGCATATACACCCCCCGCCCCCACCCAACCTGAAGCACCGCACCCATGGTACAGACCATCCTGTCTACCCTGCGCTGGCATTTTCGAGCATGTTCCATCCGGCCTTCATGACATCAGTTTTTAGATGAGCAGACACACACATTAGCATGAACACACACTGATTCACACTTTGAGCTTCACCAGTGTCCAGCTGCATGTAATGGTAGGGAACAGATGGGTTTTATACACACATAGACAAAAGCAGAGGCTTTATCTGCACATTCCTTATGGATGGCTTTATTAGCAATCACTTCATTATTAAAGTATTAGTCACAATTAATTTCAAGGTGTTTTTAAAAATACAATGTAGAGCACGGGTGTGCTTATTTGTGCTGGAGACCGGGGTGTGCTTTTGTTGACATTAGCCAACTCTGTTTCTAACATAACAATGGCCAGTGTTGTCACACCACAGACACAGAACAACAGGGAGCGGGGCATTCTGGAGCAAGCAAAATATCACCTTTGGCATTTTTACAGAAAATCAAGTCCAAATTTTCTACAAAGAAATGAGGTTCTCAGACAAGGAAGTCATTAATTTGGGTAAATCTGGATGTCATTACTATTTTTAAATGTTTCTATGATTAGATAGCAACTTCTCTCAGGTAGTTTTTAGCCCCAACTTTGCCAAAATTATCAGCGACATAATGATATACTAAAATGTGACAAGACTGGTCGATCTGGAATCATCACTGCATCAGAACGTATGGTATGTGCATCATCATGTCATGACGTGGGACATTTTTAAAATAGCCACAACACTGAATAGACTCTTTTTTTTTTCTTGCAAAATAATGTCAATTCAAAGCAGAGGTGCACATGTTTAAGAGAAAAGTGGCTGAAGCCAAAAGTCACACTTACAATATATTGATGGTTAACCTTACACTACACCAGCAGTGGAAATTTAAGGCTCTGGAACCAAAACTGAGCCGCATTGTGGAAATTCTACTTAATTATTTAGGTACATTATGATACATCCACACACTGAAAATATGCACTTAATAGTGTCGGTTTATGTATGTGTGTCTTAGTAATGCAAAGAGTCTTGTGGCTGGTTTAAGTGGTCTTTCCCGGTTTGTTTTTCTGCTGTGTTGGGAAGATTAATACCACTATCATTGCTCTTGATGCTAAATATAAAACCAAAGCCAGCAGGGATTAGTTTAGCTAAGCATAAAGACTAGAGTCAGAGGGCAATAGTGAATCAGCACGTTACCTACGTACTGTATCTAAGCTCAACAAGTTAATTCAGTATCTCATTTGTGGCTGTTGGCTCTGGTTCTGCCAGTGTGTGGACTGTGGTATTGCTGTCCTCAGCAAAGTTTTGGACAGAAAGTAAATAAGTATGTTTTCCAAAATGTCTAACTCCTTTAAGAAAATTATTCATTTGATTAGTTTATACATGGTCTTTTAAAACAGTAATTAGGAAAGAGTTCTTGAATGGAGACAACTTTAACCACTGGAAATGTCTTTAAATCATCCAGGCCAAAAGCATTTATTGCTTTGTTTTTGCCCAAATTTCCATATTTTATTGTTATCCAGTGGAACTCTAATCCACGTACTGGTTGATTCTATAATTTCCATAATATGAGGATCATATGCTGCACATTTTCTGTGAGCTGTGAAAATGTATCAAATTTACAGCACTCATAAATGATCATGCATGCATAACAATGGATAAAAGGAGATCTTTGTCTCATGAGGTTCTTGTGATGAGCTTGTGATGAGCTTATGGACATTTCTCACAGGTGTACCTCAGCAACAGAGACCCACACTTCTCCTCCAGCTGAAGCTGTGCTATCAGCTTGGTCCAATCATGCAGTTCAACAAAGACATGTGTTTCCCCTTTGCACCCAAGGATGAGGTCACATCCACAGAGTCATGTGCTCCCAAAGAACAGCTTAATTTAAAACATCTCCATATCCTGACCAGGTCAGCATGTTCTCAGTTGAGTCTTAAAAGAGACAGTCTCGCATCAGAGGATTCAAAACTGAAAACTGAAGAACTGCAATAAACAGAGTCAAAGAGGGAGAAACTCCCAATGGATAATGGGTAAGTGGGACATTTAATATCTCCCTTGGGTGAATAAAACGTTCTTCAGGAGAGGTAATAGCACAGATACCAGACCAGTGTGAGTTTGATTTGTGTTGTGGCAAGAAATTGTGAAATCTCTGTCATTAAAGTGTTTCTGTCCTGTCATCACCCTGTATTCAGACGTTCACACAAGAACCTCAGCCCACACACATACTCACACTAAAGCCTGAACGTTTCAGATGTTTTACCACTGGAATTAAAGACCTACGAATAGGTCTGTCCTGCAGGCAGTAGATGAAAGAATATTTTAATCAGTTCATTAGTTTGATGTTAAACCTGTCTTTCATTTATATTTCATTTACATAATTAAACATCATTATTCCTGTTTATACCAATCATTTCATTTGAGTTAGTTTTGCAGCTTCGAACCAATAAAAATGAAACCTTACATGTATTTCCTTCATTAACTTACATAGAAATATTGACCAAGAAGACATTTTGTTTCAGCTGAATTTATCTGTAAACAGGCTTGAATTATGAAAACACACCCTGGTATGGTCTTTCTGTACCTTCTGCTAAACACTCAGAAAAACACACCCAGCATAAAGCAACAACTTAGTGTCAGCACACAAAACTTATGGACGTTGTGCCAAGACAAGCAGAGGCAGCGATCATGATAGATTACCAGAATCATAGATTAAAAGTGGGAATCGGCCTCAGACCAGCTAGAAATCATTTCCATTATGTTTCCTGCTAAATTGTGCCGAAAATATCTTTTCAGCAAAAACAGTTACAGCTTGTCCAGGCTGTTATTTTTATAGAAAGTGAGAGAAGCAATAGCACGATCATGGATAACCATTGAACAGGGCAACTCAGAACAAGTAATTCTACCATTAGGCACTGTAGATGTCCTCACATTCTGTTTCAAAGAGTAGGCAAGTAGACTAAAAGAGCACCTGAGTGATAATGTCATAATTAATTCCCACGCATGGATTAATTTGCCAAAAAATATACATTGGGTGCATGTTCCGCCAAACGATTTTCATGGAGGAAACTGTATTATAAAAAGGGCTCACTGAGCAGTTAATATACCCAACTAGTGCATACAGTCATTATTTTTCTATAGATCCACCCTTGTTGACTTATGTTAAGGTAAATGAGACTGTGGGGAAAGGTGTGACCAGGTTTCTAGAAGGCTACTGGATTAATAAAATACAAAATTTGGTTTATATATTAAGAATATGTACTTAGTATTGTGCGTCTTCACTATAAACTGGATTTTTAGAGCACATTAAATGTCTGAAGATGTAAAATTCACCATAATCGGAGAAGAAACACTACTAAAAAAGTGACATGATAAATATAACATGGTTTCTTCAATAATCAGTGTTCTGTTACCCGAGTCGTTTGAGATTTCTGCTATTATACAGCCAATATTGTCTACGTATATCTACATTTTTAATATTGGACTCTTAGAAGCTTCCATATCTATAGAGAAGCAATAATGGATGTGACTAAAAACTCAAAACTCAAATCTTTCTTAATAATCTAATATAAGCTCTGTCACTCCCACCATCTTTGTCATTAATAGAGTTTACCATGCTACAAATGCCTGTGGAGAATTTTGATTCGGCCGCAGATAAAATGACATTGATATAGTAGGCTATCAGTCAAGCAAACAGCACCGGGTTTCCAGTGGTAACATGGGTGGAAGAACAGGCCGGCCTTTGTTAAAGCTTTAGTATCACGGAGGAGAGAGAGGCCATTGTGTCTTAGAAAAGCCTCCTTATGGTTCATGTCCTCAGATTGTAATGGATCCTCAGCACCGCTTTAACAAATGCAACTCTCTCCAGTCGACAGTATATGCATTTCAATAGGTCTGAGTTCTGGAAATGAGCCGCCTTGTTGTCATCACTTTATGTCAGTTTATATAGTATGAACCAAAGAAACTCCCGTCCAGCCCTCTATCCGTCAGTGAAACAGTCTCAAGTATTTTATCAGTTTTTATCCAAAGCTGAACGGAAATACTCTGTTTAAGGCAGAACCTGACTGCATGGAAACATTTTAGATAATGACCAGTTTAAACCAACTGCAGTCCAAAGTGAAGATTTAAATATCACCATCATTACAGGCCAAGAGTAGGAATAAAATAAGCACAATACAAAAACTGGGATTTTTGTCTTTTTAATCTCACAAAAATGAATGCTTCTGTTCCGGAAAAGCGAGACAGAGTCATCTAGAAAACACTGAATGAACAGTTCTCACTTTACAGATGTTTTTAGAACATTTAACGGTTCATTTTAGGCACTTGGAATTTTAACAACATTCCCTTTTTGAACAACAAATACATCTTTGGTCCGGTATGTAATTTAAAAAAATAAAGCCAGCGTGTGAAAATAACACCAGCTTCAAAGTTTGCTTCCTCAAAAATGTACTTCTGTTTACATACAAAGCTTCATAAAGACTTCTTTTCATACTTAAATAAGATATATTCACTACATCTCAGAAATGCCCAGCAATCTCACAGATGCAAGAGAAAATTAAATGAGTAAAATTAACATGTCGGCTCAATCAGATGCACAGCAGTACAGGATTGTTTTCTTTTGAGTCACATTTGGCAAACAGGTTTCATTTTTTTGTGTTTTTCAGTCCACTTCCTCTGAATGCAGAGCATTGGAGATGCATCCATCTCTGTCCCTTTGCTGCCTCAGTTCAGCTGCAGGGCAGCCATGTCTGATATGAGTTAGTGCACGGTGACACCAGCGGCGGCTGCACATGTGCAATGTAATAATTACTGAAGTTGATGTCCTGTACATATGGAGCTGGCTGGTAGTAACACGTGACATTTGTGACAGTGGGGATGGCATTTTGTTCAGCTAACACCTTCAGCGCCAGCATGGAAATGAGGCTGAGTGTCTGACGCCGCTCGTGGCCCATCAGACACACAGTGCTCTCATTTACTACGTGATGCAGAGTCATCAGGCACTCGTACCGTTTGTGCTCCATGCCGGCAAAGTGGTTTTGGAGGTAAGCCTCCAGTTTCCTCTGCTGTTCACAAATATCAGAGAAGTCTATGAAGAAGCGTGAGCACATGTAGCGCTGCATCTGCTTCATGTCTGCCTCTGAAGAAGGTCTAAACCCCCGCACCAGCAGGTGGCAATACTTCAGTAAGCCACCCCCTCTGATTTCTTCTGGGCTCCGTGTAGCTATGATCCTCTGGCACAGGTGGTCCATGGCTTCCATGAAGTCCCCATACACACTCTCTCCAATCACAGTGGGGTGAAAGCTCTCAGACATGGGCGTCTCTGAGCAGCGGTCAAATAAGAGCAGAGAATCGAGGCAAATCTGGAACGAGTCCACACTGAACTCAAACTGTCGTCGTAAAGAGTCCACAAATTTTAGCTCCACATTCTTCCCCGTGTTGTTGGACAGTGAGATGAGGCTCCAGCGGTCTGTGTCATTACACACTTTCACCAGTTTCTGTACATAGGCCTCTTTGAGGGTCAGTGCCGTTATGCGCTCCTTAGAGACCCCTGCTGGCAGGAAGTCTAACAGACAGTCCAGCACAACATCCTTCACCAGACGAAAAGCCTGGTCATCTCTCAGTGAGACACCGAAGATCAGGTCGAGATCCTTGTAGCCCAGTCCGGTGTCCTGGTGCAGCACGTGGCTGGCAGCTGAGCCGTTCAACCTCACATCCTTAACACACACTCCACGCTCTTCCAGCCGTGCCCGCACCACCTAAACAGAGACAGATAAGCATATCGTTAATTATATATATCAAATGCACACTGCTATGAAAGTACAGACCTGTAAAAATCTGAAAAGTTAGAGAAATCCACTTGGACCTTGTAGTTGTACAAATGATGAAGGAAATACAAACTGAAATAAGCTCATGATCCTAGTGGAAATCAATAGTTTGTGAAGACAACATCAATACAGCTGTTTGCAAAAGTCCAATTCATCACCATCAACCTCAGTCTGAATGAAACACAAGGGGCCTGAACAAAGAGCAGTGACTGTGCTCCAGGTTCATCTCCCATGGTCTGTCTTATCATGTCAGCGAAAAGTGGTAAGATTTATACTGCTGCTCAGCAAATGGGGGGAGCAGAGAGAGTGCAGACATCAGTGAGCTTCACCAGCAGTGCCTGTCTGCCTGTTGCTCTAGGCTACATATCACAACCTGGGATCATTAAGGGTCAGCAGCATTGCCCTTCCTCTGTCTCAGTGACCTGTACAATATTTAAACCTGCCACATTTGAAGAGGATGATCTACAGCTGCACAGGGCAGAGCATCAATGATTTATTCATCTCACATACATTAGGAGAAACATCCGTCCACCGGGTTATATGTACCAATAAAGGCATGTTTTTTCTTAAAAACATATGCGAGTGATCAGAGATGACATGACACATAAATTACACATTTTCTTGTTTAATCTGGAAAGTAAGTCATTTGTCATGTTAACTCAGCATATTCACAGCAGACGGACTTTAAAGTAAACCAGACATATGTATCGGACTGTCACAACCCCAAACATATGGCTGTCAAACACTCTACATATGTCAGCCATTCTTCTCTCTCTCAAACCATTCAGCTGAATAATAACCACAGACAATTTTAAACCATCAAACTTGGACTACAAAGTAGTTGTTGCACTCACATCCTAAATCCCTGCTGGCACTGACCTGTCAGATTAGTGCCTGTTAACGCTCTCTCTCATGGTGATCAGATAACAAGCCGGCTCTATTTATATATACCGGGTCAGGCAACAGACAAACGTTTTGAAGGCAGGTTAATTTTTTGAGACAAAAGCTGCAAATGAGGTAAATTCGATTAGCAGAACTCGTTGGCTACAACTTCGAAACTGGTCAGTCAGAAAGGTGAGTCGACTGGGTTCAAATTCCAATCAATCTAAACAATAATGGATCATAAAGTGTTTTCTATCCATCCCGTCAGCAGACTTAGGACTTCACTTGACACATTTCCTCCCTTTGCCCTGTGCTCATTCAGTCAGTCAGTCATACAGTACATGCTCAGATATACACAAGTGGATACGCACTCCTTACCTCTGATACCACAAATATGCTCTGCTGGCTTAACATCAAATCCTGCCATAGACACAAGCCTTTTCCCAATTAAATATTAAACCCAAACATATATTTAAACAATTATAAAAGCGCAGGAACTTGGTTGTTATACATCAGGAGGACAATTAAGGCCAGAAGTTGTTGTTATCTTAGATCTACATTTACAGCTCTGTGACGTCTTGAACCGAGCATCCCACCGCTGCAGAGGATGCTGGAGGCACATTTTCCATCACTCAAACCTTTTAAACGCACATCAAAGTTGCTGTGTTTGGCCTCGTTCTGCATGTCAGGACTGGAGATTTGCTTAATCGGTGAACTGAGCGGCAGATGGCAGATTTGAACACAATAAAATTATATGGGGTTTCTCAAAAATCCAGGAAAACACAGAGTCCCCACATTTGGGGCTCAAACCTGCATTTAAGTCTCCTGCACACTCAATGGAGCATTCATGTTTCCACAACCACAAGCATCAGCTCTGGGCTTCACATGTTTGTTGAGCTCATCTTGAATATGTCAGAGCGTAAATGAAATGGAAAAATGAATCTAAACGGATTCACTGACAGGAAACTGACAGTGGAAAAGTGACTATATGTTCACTTTAAAGCTCCACTGTGGACTGTCGACTGCCGAGAGACACTGTAGACGATGCAGTCCCAAAGGCTGGGTCGGGGCCAAAAGGTGGGTCAAAGGAGATTTTATTTGGGTCATGAGTACATTTTTAGCTCATGCATTTAAAAAAAAAAACTTCCAGGATATTTGACAGTATGGCTATATTTTTCTATTATCTGACATTATCAAGTAGAATGAGCAGTTAGTGTACATTCTGTTTGTTTGACTGGTACTTGACCATTTTCAGTAAAAAATGTATCTTTCTACCGATTCTGTGTTTGCCCACTTCCAATATGTTTAACAGGTGATGAAGATGTGACAGGTATGTTCTTTGTAATTGGGTCATAATGGTTGAGATATTTTAATCAAAACTTGGAAAAAGACTGCTATGTAGGGAAATGAAATGAGTTTTAAAGGTGTAGACCTGGTTTATGTTCCACCTGTCTGACAAATACATGCTCAGAATCTATACTTACATTTAATACAGATTAATTGTGAATTAATGAATCGCTGATTAGTCGTCACTGAAAAAAGAAATTGAAGAAACTACATTCAGATCAGATTTGCCAGTGAAAGATAAAAGTACACAGATATAGTGCATGTCGTTAGTCTGGGTGGTCTTTTAACTCTCAGAGAGGTCTTGGGGGCTTTACTGGGTGACCATTTGATTCACAGGTGTCACATTCAACTCACCCAGCTATGGTGGTTAAACTTGATATTCGGTTTCATTTAAAGGCACAGACATAATCCTGAATCATCACTGTGCATTTTCTGCATCATCTAAAAACGAGTTCAGCTGACTTATATAAAGGTCTGACGTCATGAAAGATATATACATGTGTGAGCAACGGCATAGGCATTTGTAATCAGGGATCTCTGGAGGTTAAGTTTATAAATGGGACACTAATAATGTGAACAATATAGTGAACAAAATGAAAAAATAAACAAAAGGGGCAACAAAATGTACCAAAAAAAATAGCAAAACAAACAATGAATTAAGCCAAACTAAGCAAACTATACAAAGAAAAATGAGCAAATCAATCCAAAATGTGAAAAAATAAACATAATGCCAAAAAGACCCCAAAATGAACAAAACTGAACAAAACAAACAACATAAGGAAAACAGAACAAAATAATCAACAAAATGAACAAAAATTAGCATTATAATTAGAAGATTGACCAAATAAACAACAAAAAAGTACAATACAATTAGCCATGAGCAACAAAATGAGCAAAAGTGGGACAAAGTTTTGTAAGAATGAACTGCATAAGGAACTGCATAAGCACTGCAACAAAAAATAATTCACAAAATAAATGAAAAATTAATGCAAATGAAGAAAAATAAACAAAATAAGTAACTGAATTGATAAAATAATTTTTAAAAACTGAACAAAGCAAGCAACAAAACACCACAATAGGCAAAAATGGAATGAAAATGTCATTATAATCTGCCACAATATCTACATTTTTACTTTAAATGAACCCACACACAGCATTTTTACACTTTTAAATGAGATTCAACACGTAACATGAAATAAAGTGAACAAAATTATTTAAATCTAAACTTTGAGGAGTAACATGGGGGGAAAGAGGTGAGTTATGTGATAGTACCTGGACTATTTGTCTGGGCTGCACGGACAGAGTGGGGAAGTTCCCCCGGCCGTGGATGGGGATCGCCTCCCCCAGGATCGAGTCCAGTCTCTGCACCTGATCCCAAGACAACACGCAGAACCTCCGGCTGTGATCCGACGCATCACCGCAAGACATGACGATGTTCCCTCTGAAACCCCCCTCCCCCCAAGGATAGAAATCAGCAGAATGTCAGGGAGCGCTTATTCCCACTCTCTTAAAGTCAGTATTCCTCCGCGCTCCGGAAACCTGGAGAAGTGTGAGTGTGCGAAGCTGCTGCAGATGAGAGCGTGGATCGGACGGTCACTGGAGTCACTGTGCAAAGAACTGATTCAGAAGGTCCAGTGGGTTTAAAGGCTGCGGCTGGGAGCTCTCTGATTGGCTGCTCAGTTTGGTCATTGAGTATGGACGCCCTATCTTCAGGGAACACCCTTCATATGACGCACTTGTCAGCCTCCTCCTCCTCCTCCTCCTCCTGCATCTCTACTCACGCAGCTCACAGGGTTTTCCTCTGACATTGGAGTATATTTCAGGGGAGGTGAGGGTTTAAATTTAGATGTGTGACATTTTTTGTCTCCAAATAAGCCTAAATAATGTCACTTCTGAACATTTTTGGCTCCATTTTCAACTCATAGCTTGGTCCTTTTCATTATTTTGTTCATTACTGTATAGTCATTTTTTGATCATTTTTTCCTAAGTTATTCATTTCATTTATTTATCCCATTCTTACACATGTTATTATCTTGCATTGAAAGCATATAACGTGTGACATTGTTACATGATACATAATAGATAGATGATAAGTTACCTTTTTCTTTCCAAATAACCCTGCTTTACATAAATGATGACACTTTTATACATTGCTGGGTTTATTTTCTGTCAAATTTTATTACTTAGTTGGTTTTGCTCATAAAATACGCTAAATGAATGAAATAAGTTACATCCTCATTATTACACGGAATTATCTTATGTTTCAAGAATAAAATGCTTCACATTTTTGATGATGTATTTTTAATAGATCATTATGTGATTTTTTTGTCTCCAAATAACCTTGCTTTACATAAATAATGACACTTTTGTACATTGTTGGGTTCATTTTAGCTCACATTTTGTTCATTTTCTTGATCATATTGTTCATTATTTTGATTTTTTTTTGGACATTTTTTAGATTATTTTGTTAATTATGTTAATGCAGCCGTGAGGGGGGGCACAAGCCAGTGTTCTTTCTTACGCCGGTCCCAAGCCTGGATAAATGCACAGGGTTGTACCAGGAAGGGCATCTGACGTAAAACCTATGCCAAATCAAACATGCAAATCATTAATATGACTTCCAAACCAGATCGGTCGAGGCCCGGGTTA
>JAQQAE010005908.1:0-17171 GCA_029823295.1 Pseudamia nigra
TTCCGCTTGTTGCTTTGTCGTCACCCCCCCCCCCACACACACACACACACACACACACACACCGCCTCCACCCACCTACCTGCTCCCACCCCCACACCAGTGTGCTGCGACCTTCAGAGGGGTGTCATTACTCCCTGACCCATTTGACGATCCCCTCATGTGGAATGTGCATATGCCGAATCGCTGCAGATCTGCACAGTATGGGGTGAGGTGAAGTACTTACAGAAATATGACTTGACACGCTTTATCAAATGGGGAAAGATGAAGACGAAACAGCTGCTGGTGCTGTCGTAAGCAATCTGGCCGTGATTGAATAAAAGTGTCAGGAAAAGGGCCGCTTGATGGTCTTTTGTTCTCCCCCATCCAGCTTGATGTTAGTTTGAGCTGTCAGGAGGGAATCACAGCTGGGTGATTTATCAATACTTGGAGTGACCTTGCAGCCACACTGCCGTGTCTATGAGTGCATGTGTATGTATGCGTGTGTGTGTGCGTGCGCGCGCGCGTGTATACATGTGTGTGTGTTTGTTCACAAGCTTGTATCTGTGTGTGGCTCTCATGGATTAAAAAGACACAAAGTGAAATATTTTCAAAATAGTTGGCACACATAGACAAAGGCTTGGCTTGACTTGGAACAGAATTCTCGCTTCTCTTAGACACAGTAAGTGGATTGTTCTGCCAGCACGATAAGGGTATTTTTCCTCAACATCAGAGCGCTCAAAGTAAGACCAGCAAATGTTTGGGAAAAGTGTGTCTCTTTTAACTAACAAGGCTTTGAACAGTCCCCCCTCCCCTTTAAATCTCTGTACTATTTTTTCCTAACCTGTCCGCATTGGCTTTTCACCTCCACACTTTCTTTGAGATGTACTTGGACAGCCTGTTTTCGCAGCAGCCATTGACTGTCTCTGTTGTGATTAAGCAGATGTTTTATTGCAGACTGGAACAGTCATTACTGCCATAAACCCATCTGTGGAATTGCTTTTTATGCAAATTAACAAAGCATCTGCATAAATAAAGTTCTAATTCATACCTTTCTGCAAACCTCGGCGCTCTTTGATTCCTAAGTGTTCTTAATTGTGTACAAGCAGGTGAAAAGTACAAATCAATGCTCGCAACATGAAAGGGTTTTGTTTTTCATGTAATCCATTTGTGATTTTTTTAATAAGTCGTCTGTTACTATGAACTGTGAATAAATAACAAATAAACATTGTCTGGCAATATTTTTTCATGTTTATAGATTTTTACAAGCACATTGCACAGCTGTTTGACAATATACAGTACATTTATAATTAATTAGATTTGTACAACTCAACATGGTTAATTATTGACATATCTTTCATTAAGCATAAGCTAAAAACAATTTCACTCAAGGATAACATTTATGTAAAGTTGCAGCGAGTAGCATTTTCAGCTCCGGTTGTAGGTTACAAGGGAAATAAAACAAAATCTGCTGCTACCGGTTGATTGGGAACTACTGAAGAGTAAAGTTTCCCTGAGAACATTAAGGCTGCTTTATAGATCCCTTTGTTGTGAGGGTGCCAATGGAAGCTCATTAATTTCCCCAGGTTTTAATGGGTGGTGTTGAACATGTGGCAGGAGTCGTCTTGGTGGGACCCTTATGAGTTGCCATGCTTTTTTAATTGCAAAGGTGTCTCTTTGGAAGCGAATATTTTTATTTGGATTATTGTGCATATTTAATCTTTACATAACTCAATTAATTTATCGGATGTATTTTCAAAATTATAGTTGAATAACTAGTGTGGTAATTTTTATGTTGTTCTATCAAAATTGGCTGCCAACTGTTTCTAGTTTTTCGACTGTAAATAATTAACTGCATTAATGTTTTTTATGCTTACATATGTTAATTAGGGCTGCACTGTTAATTGAATCACATTTGTAATTGGGATTCGACTAATTGTGCATTATGTAGTTACTCAGTCTGTGTAGGTACAGTATATACTCAAAAAATGCTTTAACTGAAAGGCCCAGATCTAATAGGAAAGAGAAAAATAGGTACTGTATAAAGCATGCACAATTAAAATCACATTTTTTAAAATTCTGTTTTGTTTAAATTTGTGTCTGACAATTCTAAAGGACTACTCTAAATCACATTACGGTTGCAATATTAACCTCAAACTGTACAGCCCCTAACATAAATACACTGTACATTACCTAGAGTAGTTCCAAACAGTGCTGTGTGAAAATGAAGGTATTATTATCTTCAGTACGGTGTTTTGATAATACCACACAAGTACAGAATGGTACTTACAGGTACGTAGATGTTCAGTTTGATTTATGATTACCATAAAAATCAACAGAGGAAATTGTATTTTTTAGAAAATAAAGGAGTACTTTGTTTGATAATTAAAGGGAAGCCTGAGCCATGACTCAGGAGGAGGTGCTGTCGTCAGTGAGGTTAGGGGCGTAAATGAAGAATGGCATCAAAAGCTGTGATGAAGGCAGAGCATTCTGCACTGAACTTGCAGACAGAATGAGCATCTTGTGGCCAGTAGTCTTGTTTTTAAGGGCACAAATATTTACTTGTTATGTCCTTGCTTTAGTTTCTTGTTCATCCTATTTGCACGTTGTTCCCTTCTCTCAGCCCTCACTTTCTATCTGCTGTCCTAATCAAATTAAAGGACAACATAACAAATATTCAAAATGAGGGACCGAGCAGCACTTTCCGTACTGAATATCCTGCGCAAAAGTTTTAGGCACGTTGGATTTGTTGCTTTATAATGACCACACATGTCCACAAAAAATGAGTACATTTTATGCTAAAATCAACCATTTTTCTGTCAGAAAATATTGGCACCGCTGTGAACACATTAAAATCAGAACTAAGCAGCTTCAACGGGCAAAAATCCATATTGAGTGTGACATCACTTTCCTGTGGCAAGAAGTAGCCCCGAAAATACTGACATGAATGGAGTGAAACCTGGTTTAAGTCATTATTTCTGTTCCAAATAGTTCAAAACATGTTAGATGCAATGGGAGGTAAGGGATTGAGAAATGCATGTTTATGGTCCTTATAATCTGCCAAAACAATAAAACCAAGGCGCCTAAAACTGCACAGTACTGTATGTTTCTCAAAATGTTTTTATGTGTAAAATGCCACATCTTAAGTTAATTCACCAGGCAGCAGTGTCACTTTGTGAACTCATTAACATTAATGCCTCAGCTGAATAGTGTAGCATATTGTCAACTGCTGTGAGCATTGGATCATCATGTTTCTGTTTCAAAATGAAAATATTAAATTACAGTCTCTATACAGGAGTTGGTGCAAGTGAAATTCTGTCTGCTTATGAGAAAAATTTGCTTTCATCAACATTGCAACACTGTCCCCATTCTCCTATGCAGCACAATACACAAACACAGGTTATGCTACTCAGTCTCTCACTCATCAGTGAGTGAGATCTCGCAACTTTTAGCATAATGAATTTAGCAGGGATGCCTTCTCTACACAGTCCATCAGGCCTGCCATCTACGAGATTAAATTATGTCTGTAAGCATTAAAGCTTTGATGCTGTATTTGGGCAGCATGCATGCATCCATTTGCAAAATTCTATATAACAAAATTAAAAACATGGACACCTATGGAAAATGGCTTGGCACTAGCACTTAAACCCAACCACTCCAAACAGTCTGCTGACTAATGCATTTGTAATCATTTCTGTGATCAATGTTAGATACTGTGCAATAAGATTAATCAGCCATATGCAAAGCTCGGATCACCTTGAACAAGGCAAGAAGAAAGGGGGAAAAAAGAGAGAAAGTGACTTCACCGTTATGTATGATAAGCACACTAAACAGAAAGCACACCTGCATTATTCACTTTTCTATGCAGTTGGGTTTGTTTGCGTTTCAGTGGCATCGCACCGTTGTTCTCCCCTCAGCTGTGCTTTGGCAGCTGTGCGTAGCCATCTCACCACTGAATAGTTGCCTGATTATTCCAAATCTAAGGGAATATTCAAACAAGGCTGATAATGCATTCTTCCATATGATTCTCCAGAGCTGGGACAGCTGTTCAGCAGCTTTCAGTGCCATGCTCAGAAAGGGACAGATTTCTCTGCTCAATTAATAGGCCCCATTAAAATGAGGGAGAAGTTTGACAAATGAAGCAGAGATTCAGTTTGTCTTAGGATAAGGGATGCAAAATAAATACAATCGTAATGAAAAAAACTACACTTTAACCAAAATGATTAAGCTTTGAGGCATGTACTGTATGAACTTTTTAACTGCAAACTGGGCCCATGTACTGAAATGTGCTGTTTTTACCACACAAAGCCTGTACTGTATGAAGAGACAAAAACTGTCAGTAAGTTCATCACAGATGCAGTTGTTCAAACAAACAGATTACAACCAGGTCAATTTCACAAACCTGTCCAGCAAAATGATAAAACATTAATGACAGGAATTTGTCAGCTATATCAGACAGGTAGAGTTACTGGAAATCACTGTCTCTTTGTTCACCTCAATTTGGATACACAGTGATTTGAGAAAGCAGGGCTGTGCTGCTATGGCGGTGCTTGTAAAGTTTCTACTGGCAGATGAATTCTTTCAGTCTGGCTCTCCCCCCGTCTCTCGCTCTCTCCCTTGCTCTCTCTGTCTCCCTAGAACAACAAAGAGGTTGTCTGTCCAAGGGCGCACCTGTAAGGTGCAGACCCTCAGCAGGCTTACCTCAGTGGCCTCTCCTGCTGTACTCAAAAGGCAATTATTACTCTCAGAAGATAGAGCACTGTCAACTTCAAAAAGATGACATTCTTTAGGCAGATTAGACTAAAATTATGTTTTATTATTTGGGCCCTGAAGAATGAATTGGACTCTATTTGGTCGTCTTTGTGGTGAAATCCAAGACAGTATAAATGGCAGAGGTATGTTTGGAGTCAGGGTAATACGCTGGTGTCTTTATGAAAGGGCAACAGAGAGGATCAGATTAGAAGCTGAACAGCGAGAGTCTTTCAGTGCGGCTGTGCTATCATCTCTGTCTTCTTGTCCGTGCCTGTAGAGAGGTTAAATTAAATGGCTGTAATAAATGTTTTGGTCTTGCTGATGTGGTATGGCTGGCTATCAAACGAATACACTGTGGAGAAATGGCATGGTGGAAGATCAGAGAGAGGAACAAATGGAGGGTGGGAGAACTATGTCAGCACATTACCAACATTAGAAACGGACTTGTTTTCACTTAAACCTCAATTATAATGGTGGCTCCAGAAACAATTATATTGATGAATGCTTTCTAAGTTACTGTAATTAAATTATTCCATTTAATTAACAAATTATATTGAATTTCTCCCCAGAGGATGGCATTAGCCTCATCTGCTGTTTTACAAACAGGAGTAGTCTAATGTTGTGTGCTATGGAAATGATTACTAATGCCTAATGAAATGGTGTCACATCAGATAAATGCTGTGCAGAGTCAACAAGCCAGGCTTGTAACACAGCCAAACTTGAGATGAAATAATAAAGGCAAAGAAGAAATTATTGATTGTATTTTTTCAAGGGCATGCTCTGTAAACTGATGTCAAATAAATTGTAATTCAGAGTGCTTACTCTGGGTTACAAATAGAGTATAGAAATTCAAAAGATGTTTTAAGGCCGCCTTCTTAAAACAAAACAGGATTTTGATTTATAATAAGTGATTCTAAAACACTACTCAAATAATAACAGCAGATAAAACTATCACTTAATGCTGTTTAAACTCACAAAGTATAGAAGGTAATTATATATAACTGGAATCCATTAAGTGTAACTTTGATGGTTCAGCAGTACAAAGCTACATGTAGAAAGGCAGTTCAACTGTAGCTGACCATTGCCCTCTGCTGGGAATGCCAAGCACCTGCTCCATCATCGACTAAATAAAGAGCAGTAATAACACTGGGTGTATTTCTTGTGTCGCACTGAAACACTGAATTGCTGAAAGTCAATACAAAGATTAAAAAAACCACGAAAGAAACACAAAGCCATACACTTTATATTTTTCTCATACATAAAACATACTGAAATTATTTGATTTTCTTATTAAAATATATTGAAACCTTTCAAATGAAAAAATTCACCACATTACACACAGAGTAGCAGCTTGTGTATGTTTATTGTTATGTCCCTCTTGGTTTGGCCATATTAGTCCATGTGAGAGGAGAGAGGAGTTGTGATGCTGTAAGCACATACCGCGGATTCTGTCTCCTCCTCTGTGCAGTTGTTGGGCATATTGTGAGGTTTTAATATGGGGGATATGGAGAAGGGCTCGGCTCACATTCACTGTACAGGAAGAGCCATGGCCAAGAATGACAGTTGCTCTTCTTGGAGCTGAGACATCCACGGATTTAAATTGCACTTTAAAAGGTCAGCACACGACAAGCAATCAGTCAGCTCTTAATTACATGATCAGCCACCAATGGAATATATAGCACATTTTTATTCAACATGGAAAATATTAATGTGTTAATATCAATAAGACTTTGGAAATATTAGTAGTTTGAGGAATTAAAATAGCTTCACATCCTTACAAATAGGATTACCTCTGAATAAATACAAAATACAGAGAAGTTAAACATTAAATGGTAGCATTTTTACTTATTTATTTTTACAGTCCTAAAGTGAACACATTATAAAGAGGCACATGGTTAAATGTTTTAAAAAGTAAATAAATTGTTAAGTTGATGTGCTAACAAAAATAAATAACCTTGGTTCAAAGAGCTTTATACCTTTGTGTCCAGAGAAGCAAAGTTCCATTTGTCCTTATGAACCCTGACAAAGAGTACCAACATGTTTTTTTTCTGTTTCAGATGTATTGTTCCAAAGGTTGTTCCACCTTTTTTTCTTTTTCTTTTATGACCCTATTTAACCTCAGAAATGCTAACACTTAAAACATGTTCAGCCAAGTCAGTGAGTACGACATTTTAATAAGAGGACAAAAAGTGCCTGAAGACAAACATGGATGGGAGTGGCAATGAATGTCACATTTAAAAAATCTTTATATGCTCTGATTTGTTTTATGAAATGCCGCTCTGTTTTGTGTACATTTGTGCTGGTGTTGTCACATACCTGTACTTCCAGTTCCAGCATGTTGCGCTAAGTAAAACTCATACACCTGTGTGAGGCAGAAAGAAAACCCTGACAAGTCAATTTTGTTCTGTTAAGCTGATGTATAAAGCTGCTGCACTGTGATCTCAAAGGGCTGAAGGTTGGATTACTGATTCTTTTTCAGTGCTAAGCCAAATATCTAGAGTATATCCAAGGATATGAAGAACAAAAAGGAAGATAAAAACATCATATGTCAAAGTTCCTACAAGGTCACGCCAAGAAGTAGAGTATAAAAAATGAATGCAGCATTTGGAGTCTGGTTCGAGTCCTTCATCACAAAACAAAAGCAACTGCAGGCAAAATTTGATATGATCATCAGCTGAATTGATAATAAATATGACACAACTGAGGCTGTGTGAAATGTTGAACTGTTTTAATAGAAACAGCCAGTGCTGGTGTATGTGCTCTGGCTTCATCAGTGGCTCAGGAATGTTGGCATCAAGTATGCAGTCCTGACAGACAGCTGCACTGCAGTGGCGTTTTTAACATGCCAGACCAGGACCCAAGCGTGCTGGAAGGCCTGAAGAAAGTCAATCCACAGTACACACAGAATTCAAATAATAAAACGCACATGAGAAGTTCACTCACTTGGCACAAAGGTGAGTCATCAGCTGATTTCTATTTTTTTTAATTGGAATTGGGAGTTAAAAATCACCTTTTGTATTAGGATCTGCAACAAATCAAGTGTTTCTTTATTTATGGACAATTGAAACATGGCTTATTACCTTATGTCACATATTGAACATGAAAGCTGAGTCCTATTACAGCTTGCTCACAGGACAATCGCCAACACTGCATGACATTAGCAGATGACTGAGTCAGTTATTTTCTGAAGTCATCAGGGGGGATGGGGGCATTCATATTTGTAAAATGTACACCTGCCCCCCCCCCCACCTTCCAATAAAACACTCTCCTTTAAATGATACACAGCTCTTTTGTCTCTAAAAATCTTGCCTTACATAAGTAATGGCAAGTTTGTCTCATTGTTGTTAACTTCATTTTCTTTATTTTATTTATTTATGTTGATTTTGACAATTTTGTTCATTTTGATTTTGTGTTTATTTGGTTTATTTTGATGGACCGTTGTTAAAATTGGCTGCTCTCATTTTAAATGTATTTTTTGCTTCATTTGTTTCATTCACTTTTTTTATTTTCTTCAGCTTTTTATTATTTTCTTTATTTTGTTGCTTGTTTTCTTTGTCACTTTTCTTCACTTTCCTTATTACTTTTGCTCAATTTTACTAATGTTCTTGGTTATTTTGTTCATTTTATTGCTAGTTTTGTTCATTTTTGTTCATTTTTCTTGATTATTTGGTATATTTTTACTCCTTTTGTTGCTTACTTTTGCTTCTCTTGTTTATTTTATTGCTTTCTTGATTATTTTGTTAATTTTTGTTCACTTTATTCATCATTTTGTTCAATGTGACAAATTATCTTGATTGCTCATGTGTTTCCTTCATCTTCTGTTAATTTTTGTGATTATTTGGTATATTGTTACAAATTTTATTGCTTATTATTGCTCATATTGTTTAATTTATTGCCTTCTTGATCCCTTTTGTTCATTTTTGTTCATTATTTTGCTCATTTTCATGACTGTTTTGTTTGCTTTTCAGCATTTTTCTGGTTGTTTGGTTTGTTTTTATGCATTTTCTTGCATAGCTTGTTTATTTTCTCCAGCTTCTTAATTATTATCTGCATTGTTGCCCATTGCCTTGATTATTTTCTTGACTACTCTATCTGTTTTTACTCATTACATTCATCATTTTGTTCATTTTCGTAATTATAGTTTGTCCCCCAATGTTCAGACAAAATCTACACCATTCTCTGCCCTCACGAAAAATGCAGTTCATTCAAAGTCCAAATATTTGAAAAGTTCATTTCTTCTTCAAATGTGTTTTTACTCCTTGCTCTCCCGAGTTATTTCTACCTTCAGCCACTGAACATGTCACAACCACACTAGGCTCCCTTTCGCCCTCCAGTAGGTGTATCCCGATCGGCTGGTTATGCTGTTTATTTAGTACATGTTGAGCCCCGCCCTGCAGACGCGCTGATATCACGCAGTTGCGTAATTTGACAAGCCAGCGCAAAATAGGCAGAATGAGCGTTTGACAGCTACCCCTTTGGTCGTACAGATTTTTTTTCAAAACAAAAATAGAACACCTATGCTTCAGTTATTTCTTCAAGATTTCGTGTAATTGCACAGTATTTCTGCGTGTATGGCCGCTGTCGTAAGGAATAATGTGTGGGTTGCTCCGGGGCAGGACGCGCAGTTTCTCCATAAAACCGCACCACTGACAAGCGACTGTCTGAGAGGTGAAGATCATGGACAAGTGCTCTGTAACACGAGGGATGCCATTGCGGGAACTTCCTCCTTTCAGGAGTATAATGTGGTAGGAGACTGCATTTTATCCATCTGCCTGTCATTCTGTTTACTGCATTCGAGTGATGAGTTGGAAAGATGTCAAATATTATACACGTTGAGCTAATATAATAATAAAGGTCGATTAAATGCCTGTGAGTGATAACAGTCACGGCCCGAGTCGTGACATCCATTCTGGGCTTGTCTGTGTGGATGCTGCGGTTGGATCGCCTGGCTCACATATGAAACGTTGTCCCTAAACTAAGTCAAGAGGATGCAGAGCAACTGAATGTTCTAATTTCAGACATGCATTTCCAAAAAGCTTAGGCTGGTTTCAGGAGGGCGTCTGCTGCTTGTAAACGGAGGAGGTGGTGTTGTCTTTTATGTGGTAGTGAGTACATACTGCAGGCCCTGAATGCATCGTAGCAGTTTATTTGATTATTTTGCCAGTTTTAGGATGCTGCAACATCACTGGGGAATAAAGCATAGAATTCAGCTTTATAATTTCTTACTGCACACTGTTTTGTGGTTGTTTTTTCCCGGTCATTGCTTTTGACACCAAGACTAATCGGATCTTTTCTCTTCTTTACCCTTTAGGGTAAATCAGAAATGGACAGCTACATGTCTCAGCACTCCCAGGAAGTAGTGAATTCCAAAATGTTGTGCAGAGATGGTGCTCTGACGTTAGAGCCAGCTTTCTCTGAGGACTTTACCTCCCCTTATAGCGTCAACATGAGCCTCCTTCTTCCTGATGTCACGTACCTGCATCATGGTCTCTGCCGGACGATGAGACACATCAAAACAGAGCCTGCCCCGTCGCTGATGCATCCCACCTGTCAGAGCACTGGAGTACCACCAGCACTCCCAGAATACCCAGGTGTTTTTAGTGCAGCAGACACAGCCGGTGGTAACTTTTTCATCAAGCAGGAAGTACCAGATTTCCAGGAGGTTCCCCTGTTTCAGCTTTTGAACTCTGATCTGGAGCAGCTTGTTCATGGATCACAGCTGAACTCCATCCCCATGGCCTCTTTAAGTCTTCCCATTGGGAATGTCAATGTATGCCCAGTGCAAAATTCTGCTAAAGCCACCAGCAGTCTGCAAACTGAATGTTTTACATTTAACCAGCATGCAGGCCATCAGCAGAGACCAACCTATTTCCCACCTTCTCCACCAAACTCTGAGCCCCCAAGTCCAGAGCGGGGGAAGGAAGTACTTCACAATCTCTCTCCACCTCCCTCCTATGAAGCCAGCATTGCCTCCAAGTTAACTTTTCAGACGGCGAATCTTGAGACAGGGAAGACGTCAAATATCACGTCAATCCAAAACACTGGCCAGAATTCCAGTGTGAGATTAGGCCAAAGCCCAGCTCCTGGACCAGTGCAGCGCTCAAGCCTGACACCAGTTCAGACCACACTGGGTGTTGGCCCGCTGTCCCCAGTGCTGGCCCAGTCAGCTCTGGTTAAGTATAATCGGCGGAGTAATCCTGATCTGGAAAGACGGAGGATTCACCACTGTGATGTCCCTGGTGAGTCGATCTGCAGTAACAACAGTGAGCATAATTTACAATAAAATGAAATGATTCTATTTAGTGAAGAGAAAGTATATTTGAATGCATAACTATATTTAAATTGTTTTTCTTTAGGGTGCAAGAAAGTTTACACCAAGTCTTCTCATTTAAAAGCTCATCTACGGACCCACACAGGTAAATATTCAGCATTTCCTTTTAGTCTGGGGTGAAAATGTGATGTAAATAGACTGAAGAATGTGTTTGGCATGCAGATATGTTCTGTCTGCTGACAGACTGGGCTCACATAAACACTGCAGCTTTCATTAAGAGGGTAGAAAGGCAAACAGGACATGCTCTGATTTATGGCTCAGAGTGGAGTCACGTGTGGAATGCCATCATCATCGCCGAAACTCAGTAGAGACCTGAAGAAAATAAAAATTTGCCTTTTTATCTGTTGAAGGAGAGAAGCCATACCAGTGCTCCTGGGAGGGATGTGACTGGCGCTTCGCTCGTTCCGATGAGCTGACACGCCATTTCAGGAAACACACGGGAGCAAAGCCTTTCCAGTGTGGAGTGTGTAACCGCTGTTTCTCACGCTCGGACCACCTGGCCCTACACATGAAGAGACACCAGAGCTAGAAGGCTCTCCTGCATCTTAAGTCAGTCTTTATTTTTCAGTATAAAGGGACACATTACTAATGCACATCAGCAAATGAATAAATTACGGATCATTCCATTCACTTCCTGCTGGAGTGTGTGGAATAATTAATAACCCATAAATTCCTGTAAAAAGATAAAAATTACTGTTGCCTTAATTTATTTTTGCATCTACAGTACAGCCAACACTAGAGTTAGTCAAAATCATTAGCAGATGTATTAATACAAATAATGATTCCTTGCATTTCATAATTATTTTTTACTGCTGAGAACCATCTAGAGAGAAAAGCAGTGTGTCATCAGTGTACAGATCATGTTTTAGGAAGTTTTGAACCTATTCCTGCTGGTCAGTAATGTGTCATGTGGCCGCAGCATTGCAGTGAATAATGGTCAATACATTTTTAAAAGTTAGTTTTGTTCAACAGATAAAATGATAAACTTTTGGACCATATTGTACTACAAAATAACACCATATTAGTTCAAGATTAAAATTTTAGTTAGAGATTTTTTAAGACATTGTACAGAATATATTAATTTTGGGAACAGCAGCTGAGCCATGTCGTCAGCACCAGAGGTGGGTAGTACTCAAGTACATTTACTCTATTAGATGTACTTGAGCAGTTTTTTTCCATGTGTCTGAGAGCAGTTTTTTTTGTTGTTTTTGCAGAATACGTTTTACTCAGTTATATTTTGCTCCACCTCAGTGAGTACGTTTAAAAAAAAAATAAGAACACAATAATCAATTAGATTTAAAAAATTTAGCAAATTAATCAAGCAAATTAGGCAAAATGAATGAATTAGCAACAAAATGAGCCAAAATGTACAAAAGTAATCACAAAAGCAAAAAAAAAAACAAAAACAATTAAAAAATAATGAAATAAGCAAAAAAGGAACAAAGTAATTGTGAAAATTAACAAAACTGAAAAAAGCAGTCAAGTAAACTGCCCAATTAACATAAGTCCAAATGAACAAACTGAGCAAAAAGTAAGAAAATAACCAAATACATTGACAAAAATGAGCAATATAATCACGAAATTGAACAAAAAGTCAACAAAATAAGCAAGACCATGAGCTAAAATTATCTAAATGAAAAGGCTAAGAAGAAATGAACAAATAACAAAATGAAAGTTAAATAAATTCAGGAACAACCAAAAAAAAAAGAATTTTAAAAATAAATAAACAAAAATCAACAAAAATTGATCAAAATATTCATGGAAATGAACAAAAATGTCCCAAACACTTGTTTGAAAGCAATATATTGAGCTGTAATATATTCCACATTATGAATTTACTCACTACTTAACTAGATTTTTATGACACATTTTTACTATTACTTAAGTACTTGTTTTTATAAGTACTTCTATTTCTACATAAGTCATTAGAACTTAACAATACTTGAGTACTGTTTCTATTTACCCATCTCTGGTCAGTACACAGAATCTATATTTATTCACAACACGTAAACAGTCAGAACAGAGTAGAGATTAGATATGAAGTGTAGTCATTTGAATTGCATGATGAATACTCCTGCCCCACATATAAATTGCCACTGTTGCCATTATGGCACTATAAGGACTTATTGATATTATGTGTTTCAGTCGATGTGCAGAATGAAATCCAAATGGTGCGTATCTGCTCAAGTTAAAACTATTTTGTCATTTCTAAGGATAATCCATAATCATGTCTAACTGGTGCAACGGGGTAATAATGGGGTTTTTTCGTCGTGTTTTTACTTCAACAACAAGCAAACATATTCTCTAAAAAAATATTGTTACTGTTTACAGGCGACGGAGTTATTTTATTTTTCTTAGTTGTTATAATATGCAAATTGAGAACTCACCCATCTTATCATTGTGCTGGTTTCAAATGATGCATGTCCACATGCCAGGACGGTGGTATCACATCTGCTTTATCATCAAATCGGCGTCTGTCTTTGTTTTTTTTTTTTTTTTTTGATGTATCCGTATTTTCAACCACCTTTTCAAAGTGCCTTTGACTGCATTTTTTGATGAATGAAAAATAAAGCTGCACCCTTGGGACAATGTTTCTTTATCAGGTACTCTACTCGACTGTACGTTTTATCCCTCTCCTTATTTTTTTAGATTACAGCTACAGTATTTCTATTTAAGAGCAAGTTCATTTGTAATTTCATTCAGGTTGAACAAGTTGTTTTTTTTAATTCATTTGTTAAGATGTACAGTATATATTTTGTATTTGCTGTTAAAGATTGGCATCTGTAGACTGTTTTGGGTGTATAAAGAATTTTTTTACATTTTTTTAAATTGCAGAAATGTTTATTTTGTATTTTTTGGCTAAGTCTGAGAAGGATCAAAGTCTCCAAATTGATTATATTCTACACTGTCATCACTATGTCCTGCCAAGATAGAATTTTTGCCAGTACATTACTGCAATAATTTGAACAATATTGTAAATACATGCAATATTTTTTACATTATTGGAACAGGTTTTAAGTGTGAAAAAGGAGAGGTATTTTGTTTCATAGCTTCATAACATGTAGCTCAAACTAACAAAATATGCTGTAAAGCAATGTGATTCTCACAATGCAAATAAAAAATTTTTGTGTTGAATGTGCTGGAATTTTTTTAATGATCATGGGTAGGTCTAAATGCATTTATTCAACATCTGTGGATGTGTTTAATATTAAAAGTCCTGTCTATTACATATAATAGATTATGTTTTTTTAACTTGATTACATGGATGCATGGGGTGTGCAGTGAAGTGCAGATGAGCTTTTATAATGCAGTAAAAATAATAAGAACTTAAATATAAAGCAACATTAGAACATAACAGAACAATGTTAATTTACAGTACGGGGAGATATGGAAATCTTCAGATTTTTTTTCTAATTCATACACTATAAATTCTTTGCTATTAAAGTTAACTGACATCTGTATTTATTTATTTAATCCCTGGTATGAGTCATAGCGGTGAAACTGTTGATGGTACAAAGCGATGCTGTACAAATCAAACAAGTTGTCTGAACTTGCCCTGGCTTCAGAGGAAGTTCTCTGCAGGGATTCTTAAAACACCAGCCTGATTTGCTTTTAGTTTCTTTTCACTGCACTTTGCTTACACAGGACAGTCTTCCCAGTGAACACAATAGGTTCATGTGAGTGATAAATCATGCAACTGAAATACTGCACACCAAAATGCTTGGTGGGGTGGGAATTGAAACCTTGTTAGTTGTAATCATCTGAATCCTTTGCTGGCTGACAGAAACATTCATCCAGATTTGGTTATAATAAAGTACTCTGCAGGATGTACTGGGCATTGTCTTTTAAGTATGACTGGTTCTCTGAGACTGTACTTAATACTGTGGAGATTATAGCAGCCAAGAAATTCACTATCAGTCACTGGTACTTGATGTTCACACTAGAATAGCGAAAGGGTCAAACTTGCCCTTAGCAGTTACAATCCCAATTCCAAAAACATTTAGATAATGTGTACAATGTAAGTAAAAACAGAATATGACGATTAGCAAGTCTCATAAATCCATGTTTTATTCCCAGTAGAACATAAACAGAGTTGAAACAGAGACATTTTACCATTTCAGGGAAAATATTAGCTCATTTTGAATGTGATGGCAGCACCACATTGATGTTTACCGTTGTGTAGCATCCCCTCTTCTTTTAACAACAGTCTGTAAATACATGGGAAGTGAGGGCTGGAAGATCCTGATCACCCAGTCTTGAACTTCAGTCTTGTCCCTTACACGCACTGATTCCTCCTGATACTCTGTTGATGATATTATAAACTGTAGATGGTGGTATCTTCAAAGTCTTAAAGGAACACTTTTCTGAAGTTGTTCCACAATTTTTAGATGCATTTATTTCGCAGAATGGTGCACCTCCGCCCATCTTTTTGTCTAAAATGCTCCTTTCACACCCAGTCATGTCACTGACCTGACTGGGTCGACATAATGAGTTGTCAAATGCTCCTCCAGTTGTTTTTGATTTGTGCCAATTTCTTTCCAGTCTTTTGTTGTCACTGTTCCATCTCTTTTGAGATGTGTTGCTGCCATCAATTCAAAATGAGCTAACCTTTACCCTGAAATGGTAGAATGTCTGATATTGTGTTTATGTTCTATTGGGAATAAAATATGAGTTTATGAGATCTGCAGGTCACTTGGTTCTGTTTTTATTTACATTTTACAGCATCCCAACTTTTTTGGAATTGGGGTTGTATAATACAAAGGTCCCCCTACTTGACTTTTTAAAAAACACATTGTGGTAAGCTTTATATTTGTTAAATTCAGTCCACATAAATATGGACTCAAAATATTGGCACCTATAAAACCCACTGGGTATAACGTACCACTAAATTGAAATGTACTGATTTTTGTACATTTTCAGTTTTCTAAAATTTTAGGTAACAGCATTTGTTTTTTATTTTTTGAAATGTAATTTTCTTTGCCATTTTAGATCTATTTGTACTAATGTCCATGTAAGGCACCTTAAAGGTCCTGATTCATAACACTTAAATTCACATCCATTCCACTTATACCTGTCTATTAAAGACCTCTGTAACACTGTCAACAGAATAAAGTGTGTTGATTTGATTTTTGTTATGTACCCAGAGCCTTCATAACTCTACCAAACACCCTCTGATTTCTCTGTGAGGTGTTGAAACCGCCCACTTTTCATCAGAAAATGCTCTGACTGGTTGCATTGCAGTTCCTGAAGTGACCAAGGACCATAATCTGACTCACGGGTTCTGCAAATACAGGCAAATTTATTCTCATGGAATATTTTCTGGGAGTAAAGGCCAGAATATTGACTGGAGGCTCGTGGGAGTGGGGCTAATTTTTGCTGAATTATTGCTGAGTGGTTGTAACTTGGAATATTTTATATTATAAATTTTAAAATGTAGAATTCTAATGGCTCATGCAGGCAGGGCCGATTCACTTGAGCTTGACTATTGTTGGTTATGATTTGTGATGCACAGATCACAGAAATTCAGAATGGCATGTTTTACTGGTTGTCCAATTGTGTGGATTTTTCAGGACTAGCAATATTTTTTCATCTCTCAGTTTATA
Organism: Pseudamia nigra; assembly: GCA_029823295.1. Lineage (NCBI taxonomy): Eukaryota > Metazoa > Chordata > Actinopteri > Kurtiformes > Apogonidae > Pseudamia > Pseudamia nigra. The sequence continues at coordinate 16,663 of JAQQAE010005908.1, forward strand.
TACACCTCAAACTCAAGGTCAATTTTCACAGTATGGGACATTTAAAGATGTTCTAATTATAAAACCAGATGACCACACTTGGGTGATGATTAAGTCATGTCAGGACCATAGACATATATCATATAAAAGATGAACAAACCCTTCATGACATCAGTCATTTGGAACTTCAAACAAGGAGCCTTTGTTCATTGCCAGATTGTCACCACTAGGTACTCACTGTGACCCAAAAATGGACTTCAAAGTGGAGTGTGAGTGGAGCTGAGGTGGATTAAATAAAAAAGGGAAAAACTCTGACTCTGACACACCTGCCAATCAAAGCACATTTGCCCTGATTTATTTGCAAATATTGCCATTTGGATCCTCTAAATCAGGGGTGTCAAACTCATGCCATGCAGGGCCGAAACCCTGCATGAGGTTTTCTCTCCAACCAGTCACTAAAGCAGGTGATTTCACTGATTAGCTCCTCCCCTCAACTTGAAGGAGTGCTGATCAGTGAAATCACCTGCTTT
>JAQQAE010005909.1:0-17171 GCA_029823295.1 Pseudamia nigra
GACAACCATTCACACTCACATTCATGCCTATGGATGATTTAGAGTGACCTATTCACCTAACCCCCTAGTGCATGTTTTTGGTTGTGGGAGGAACCCGGAGAAAACCCACGCAGACACGGGGAGAACATGCAAACTCCACCACCGTGTCGCCACCAGATAAGTCCAGTTCCGTGTACTTAAGACAAACATGGTTCAGCTGAAGCTCTTTTAAAACACAGAAATGTGGATGTTAAACCAAATGCCTTTTTTTTTAGCTCAAACTGAAGAACTTTAATGACATTTACTAATACCTTATTTTTTCAAAATATAAGACATTGTTTGACTTTTTAAGGACCAGTAAACACCTTGTATTATTACTGTTACTGTGATTACAAGAGCACTTCATATTCAGGTACTGTACATACATTCTCCTTTAATCTATAAACGTACATCATTTTAGTGCCCTGGCTCTCTATTAGTTATTATAAATCATTTATTAATGAACATATTCTACAACTATTGTTTTAGTTTTCCCTCATTAACCACCTAATTACTGATTATTACTACTGAGTGGCAGTATGGTTGCATATGAATGAACATGCTCTGCTCAGCATGCAGGATGTAAGACCACATGAATAGTGAAGCCCCTGAAATAGCACTTAATAAACACAGAACCACAAGTGTCAGTGTAGTCTAAATTCTTTTCTAGGGCATTTTCAGCTGCTACAATATGTCGTCTAATGTCGACTAATATGTCGTCCTGACGTACCGTGTTCACACTCACGGACCAACACTCTGCAACTGAAAGTCACTAGTTTTGACTCTAGGTGCTTCTGTGGAAAAAAGTAGTACAGGATCTGAAATGTCACTAAAAAATATCAAAATAATCAATCAACTTAACAAAAATCAACAAAATAACACCAAAGTTTAACAAAATCATGAACAAAATAGGAGACAAAATGAGAAAAATTATCAAAATAATCAAGTAAGTTAACTAAAAAGGAACAAAATAACACCAAAATTTAACAAAATAAAATCAACAAAACAAGCAACAATACTTTTCCAGGACAACCTAAGCTTTTCCAGGACATTTCTCATTTTTCCATATGTTTTCCTGGAAAATTGATTAATTGGTCTGATTTTCCAGGTTTTCCAGGATGCATGGGAACCCTGTTAAAGCAATAATATGTGCTTTATAATAGCTACAAAAATCAAATAAGCAACTGATATGTGTACCTTAATATGGAGTTTACATATGTGATATGCATAAACACACATTTGAAAAGCAAAGATACTGTAAGCACTTCAGACTCCTAAGGATCCATACCCTTCCAAGACTGCCTTCGTGTGCTTTGTGCTGAGCTTCGTCGAGCTTTTGTTGCTGCTGCTGCTGCATTATTCTCTCCCTCCTGCCAAGCTGCTGCTATTATGACAAAGAAGATGGATGCCATAAGTCACAGAGTGTATATGCACGTATTTCTGTGTACACAAAGAATGCACTGAAGCGTAAATAATAAAAAGACAATACCTCATATTCACTAAGTAATTTGTTCCGTTCGCACAGCTTGTGTTTGAGCTCTGCCTGCAAACAAAACACTGGGGTGTGATAACTGCATAAAGGCTATATTGCTCTCACATAAACTGCAGGCAGGGGTCAGGAAGGTCAAGTATTTTATGGTGTCAAAGGGAAATCATCACTTGTCTCACATTTTCCCCTTCCAGCTGATCTTTGGCCATGTTACACCTCAGCAGCTCCTGCTTGAGCTGCAGCACAGCATCCTCCTGCACTGCCAAGCGCTGCTGGAGAGCATCCTAATGAGATAGAAGGAGATCAAAGAAGTGGCTGCAGGAGACCTGAATACTGATATGCTGCATCCACCTGCATTATTGACAGCATGTGACCACCTCCAAACTTGGTTATCTTTAGAAAGTAATGAAAAAAGTATATATTGTGTAAAAGAGAAAGTGCAAAACCATCAGCCAGGATTGCACACAAGTGTAGACAATTGAATTACATCCTTTAATCCACTTTAATTCACACACATGGGACAAAATGAGAATAGGAAGTTTACCTTGATGGCCTGAATGTGGCGCACGTCCTGTTTGTGTCTCAGAAGTTCCCTCTAAAAGCCATACACATGAACAGACATTAGATGAAGGGCCCTTTAGATGTACAGCTGCTCATCTACAGAATGTTAAACCTAACTACATTTACTAACTGTACTGTACCTTAAGATCAAGGGCTTCCTCCATGCTTTGGTCCAGACGACTGCGGATCAGAACCTTCAAAAGGGAAAGGATAAGCAGCATAATTAGAGAATAGAAAAATGTCAGAATGTATGAGAAGGCAACGGGCCTGCGTGACAGCAAAGATGAGCAGATCAGAAAGATTCATTTGTGCTCTACAGTAGCCACTCGACAGGAGTGAAGCGATGGCGGCGAACATCATCACAACAGAAGGGCTGACACTGGCACCTCACACAGAACGGTGAGCAAGTAAGTGTGGTTTTCTCAAGTTAGCAGAGAGAGGGCACTGTACCAGCTGCTGCTCAGCATTAGCCCGGCTATCTCCGTAGCTCACAGACCCATCCTGGTCCTCTTCAGGGAGGGAGCCATGAAGCAGCAAAGCCTAAGGAAACACAAACATCCAGTCATAATTTAATATACACAGCTGAAGCACCAGATGTATTTCTGTACTTCTGCTTGTAACATGTTTGTATTTTTAGCTCCACTGCACTGCAAGTTTCCAATTTCAGGGCATGAAGTCAGTGAACTGAAGTGAAGTCAAATTGAAATGCCTGTAGGAATAAACAGAAACGCACCTGAAACAACCCAGACGTAGAGCTACACATTAAGCTGATAATCATCACTGCTGTGATACACAGAGGTGGGAAGTACTCTACTAAGATACATATGCTTGAGAAATATTTTCTAAAATATGTACTTCTGAGAGTAGTTCTTAGGGAGTTACTCAGTTACATTTGTGAGCAAAAAATGTACTTCTGCTCAGTTATATTTGGTCACAGCTCAATGAGTAGGAGTAAAATGAACAAAAAGAAAAAAAAACAAACATGAGATCTGTCAAATGAGCACCAAATTAACAAAATAATCAAGGAAATTAAAAAGGAACAAAATAAACACAAAGCAGCCAAATAAACATCAAAATAAATTAAAATGAAGAAAAGTGCACAAAAATGAAGAAAAAAAATTGAATACAGAACAATGCAATATTATCAACTAAATAACCAATGCAACACCAAATGATCAAGTAAGTTAACAAAAATGTCAAATATAACCAATAAAAATTAACCAAAAATAAAATGCACAACAAAATGAGCACAAATTATCAAAGTAATTATGTAAGACAATAAAACAGTACAAAAAAAATCAATACAAAAATTAGAAAAAAAGCAAAAGCCACAAAACTGAACAGAAATAATTGTAACCCATTCCTCATCATTACTTACTTGCTACTTGAGTAGTTTTTTATGACCAACCTTTTCACTACTTGTACTAGTACTTGTACTTCTACTTCTGTCATTAAAATTATGAAACAAGTAACTGTATACAGTACAGTATATACTTTATATTGTTCATATTTAATGATAATGATCCATTGTGACAAGTATTTATCTTTTGTCTCTATAATGATAAAAACTCAGCGATTAAAAAAAAAAAAATCATATAAATATAACAGAAGTCATAATTAAATGTGAGACAAATTTTTTGTTCCCTTGCTGAATCCGTTAAGTAACTTTTCTCTCTTTTGTACTGTTTTTCATTTTGGGATTTTTAAATTTTTACATCCTTTTATGTCCTTTGCATTTTCCCCTTGTTATTGATATTATTTTGCATCCTTTATGTCATTTTAGCTTTTATGTCATTTTCATCCCTTGGAGTGTGTTGTTTCTGTCCTTCACAGTGTCCATTTCCAGTTTCTTTTGGTTCCCTGCATTAATATTCATGTATGACCACTGTATTTTCATACTCGAGGAGTCACTGAGGAATAAGTAAAGGCACTTTTGACTTCATTCCAAACTGAATCAGGCGAACTGAATACTGAATAAATGTGACATGCGGTGGTGACTCAGAAGTCGGGAATCGGGTTCCACAGCAGAAAATTAAATATATAAAAATTCCAAATATGCAGTTGACTAATCTGGAACCAAGAAGGACAAACAGAAACTGCTTGGCCGGAACTGTGCACTGTGTTTGGACATGTTTATTACATGGCAGGATTATGAGTGTAGCGGGCAAGAAAGGCTATTTAGAGAACATATATTGTCACTGTTCAGCGTGCTGTGGTGCGGATGTCGCTGCATGATTAAAATGACTGAATATTACTGGGAGCAAGAATGTTTTTATACATAATGTTGTGCCACAATATACAATGTATGTCACTTCCAGTTACATTCATTCTGTAGGGTGGAAGCAAAAAATACACACAAATTCAATGAAAACAAATGAATTTAAACTTTTATTACATGGCTATACAGTTCTTTACAAATTTATTAGACCACCTGTCCTATTTATCTCATAGACCAACCTGCATTGTGACGTGCTTTAAAACAGACTCTTTCCTTTTCCACATTTCACCATTTTGAACAGCAGTGAGGAGTTTTAAACTGCATTCACATTTTTATATCCAAATTTAACCTTCAGAGAACTTAGAAAGTAATCAAGCGTAACACTCAACTAATTTTTCTGCTTAGGAACGGCCTAAATGGACTTTGGCATCTTAATTACAAAAAAAAAAAAACACTTTACCATTTTTTCAGCTTTTTTGTAAAGCAGTAAATTCAAAAATTCATGGATAACAACAATAACTATATTTTAGCACTTTGATTAAAGAGCTTGTGTATACCGGTGTACTGTACTAACCATTAATTAATTACCAGTACTGTTATTTAGGGCATCTGTGGCATACAGCTTACATTAGGTGGTGGTCTGATACACGTACTCACTACTGTTACCTTATATACTACCCCAGCAACCTCTCTAACTCGATACAAGATGAGGAAAAATCCACTTTTCCATCTTCCAGATGTTTTTCAAGGATCCAAAAAAAAGTCCAAAAGCTTATAGTACCTCACAGAAGGTTAATTTTCTCCAATTGTAACGTGTATTTCCAGCATTAATACTGCACATAAGACTCTATCTTGGTTGAAAGTTGAGGACAGACTTTTGTGGAACTTATTTATTTATTTTCATCAAACTTGCAGAATGGGTTTGCCAAAGAGCCTCTTTTCAGGGGTATTTTCTATTTTAGATATGCAGTTACATCACTAGACAAGTTACACTTAAAAATGTAGTCACAACTAAACAAAGAACTTGTGCAACGTCTAGAGCTACCGTTCAATCGAATAAATTACCAATTTTCATTTGAGAATCTTTTGCCAAAGTCCATTTTAAAAATCATTTGAAAATATTATTCGTTTTTCGATAATTTAAGTTACAGAATAATAACATATAATGTCTTGTTACGGGAAGTGTGAAGATGGTTAGGCAATGCAGTATTTGGATATACAGACGATTTTGCTGCTATTTTTCCACCTTATTTATTTATGTTCTACTTCCCATTCTATTGTATATTTGATACTTCATAACTAATGTATTTTGAACATTGTGTAAGGTGGTTTTTCAAATGTGTGTATATTTATGTGGGCTATGTTTTTTGTGTATGTGTATGGACCCCAGGGAGAATAGTGACACCTTTGCGTGCCACTAATAGGCATCCTATTAAACAAATAAATAAATCCTTCCACATAAGAACACCCCTCTGTATCGGACTATTATACAACATAAATGTTGAAATAGCAGCCACATTGTTTTTTTCTGCTTTTTCAATCTATGCTCAGGAAAAAGAACAATGTGGTATTTAACATTACAAACAGAGGTCAAGTATGAAAGTGACGCATTACGTGTACTGATTTGTTTGTTAAAAGTGTAAATAGTCCCTGAGTTTGTTTTACTATGACATCCACCTGCAGTTTATCAAGCAAATTTTACTGTTAAACCAATAAGCATTTAATGATTTAATGAAAAGGAATGGAATGAATATGAACAGTGTGCATGGGTTCATTTTAGGGTTCATGAGTTCATATGTACAGTAAGTTGTTTTGACTTTCTGCCATTGAAAGGAAACTGAATGATTTAACAGCATGATGTGGTTGGAATGGGCTTGTCATGTTGCACTTTGGCAACTCTGTGCCAATAATGCTCATGATTAAATGAAACCCACAGTTCTTTGGGTCGAGTCAACAAAGAGAATCAGTTTGGCCTTCCAGCCTCTCCTGTTCTTGGAATATGAAAAAAGCTAGCGGTCATGCTGAATGTGTGCTTACTGGCTATTTTTGAAAAATACATTTGCTTGGTTTGTATTCTATGAAAGTGGGTCAAGACCAGAGGAGAATGTGAGTCCCATGGTGAGACCACAGCTATAGCACATATGTTTCGGTCTGTCAGTGTGTTCACAGTGGCAGTACAGTTTGTTTTTCTCGTGTGCTACAACCCAAAATTACCTGGAGGCGGAACACCATCCTCCTGGCCTCCTGCATCTCTTTCTCCAGCTGCTCCTGGTGGGCATCCAGCTGCTCCTCCCACGACTTCTCCTCCTCCTGCCCATTGTGCCCAAGGGAGGGACACAATCCACAGAGTGACACCTCTTCTGAAAGCAACAGAGAGAGAGAGGGACGGGGGTGGGGGCGGCAGAGGAGTATTTTGTTTTGTTTTTTTGCATTGCAAGCTTTCGTTGCTTCACAAGAACTGATGTGCAGCCAACCAACCTGTGACAGATTTCTTTTCTGTCAGCTCAGATTTATCATCCTGAGGTTCCCCCTGGTCCTCAGACTGATCATTGACTGTTTCTTCTTTAGGGGTGTCGGTGGACTGCGTGATAACATACTCCTCTTTGGGGGAGTGTGCAGGGCTGGCTGAGCTGAGACTGAAACAGATGGTGGGTACAGACAGGAGTCAGTGTGTTTGCAATTCCTGCCAAATGAATAGCAATAAATAGACCTAATAACATGAAATCGAAATATAGACTTTAATATTCCCCAAGGAGCACAAAAATATGAATCCATCCCACCTGGGCTAAATATGCCAAACCATATCCATTTTAACAATACCCATAGGAATTGAGCATATCTGACTTTTTTTTAATGTAATATCAAATATGATGTAAAGACACAGGGCACAACCGGACGGAAAACTGTTCAGAAAATACACATCAAGGGCAGGAATGCACACAACTCTGTTATTTTCCTCAGGAAGTTCTTTACATAGTTTTCTTGCCCTGTGACCGTAATTTCAAAATATAACATGGTACAGTTTGTGAATGGATTTTATTCTTGTAGCTTGCAGACATGTTTTTTTTTGCTATGAGAATATCTCAAGTAGCCTGAGGTTAAGAACTGCTGTCATCCTCACTCTGCTGTGTTTTCAGAAGTAGGATACAGCTACTGTGACCTGTGACCTATGGCATTATACATGGCCCTTTAGTACCGGAGTCCTCTGTGTCTGCGTGGGAAAACAAGGGAAACAAGACAAGCTGCATGGTATTAGGGGGGGATTCACAAGTCAACATTCTGGTCCTCAGGCTAAAAAAACGCAAACAAAAGAAATAACTACGGCCATGGCCGAGGCCTTTAGAAACCCAAGAATTTCCTGAGGGATTGCATTTGTACAGTTAAACAGATCTTGACTGTATGCACGCAACTAGATTTTTTTTTTATTATTCATAGCTGATGAGATTTTCTGCTTATCTAATAGCATTACTCAGTGGAAGCTAGTATCACAGCACACAGTGACCAGAAAAATGTAGTGTTTTTTTTAGTCCAGTGACTCTCAACTGGTCTCACCTTCTGACCCACCTTGTACAGTCAAATTCACAGCAGTCTTTTAGAAGCTACTAAACACTGCTTTCACAAGTAAAATAATAAAAATAACAATAGAATAATTTATTCAGAAGTATTTAAAAGTACATTAAAAATCTTTCAGGCATGACCAATATGAGAGAATAGGCCATTTATAAGGAATGATCCACATTTTTGGAACAGGAGTTTTCAACCGATTTTGATCCAGGGACCACCATTCTGACTAACAAGCAACCTGGGACCACTGCTGTTTAGTATGAGGACAGGTGTTGAGATTACGTAGCGCTATCTGACAAAGGGATGCTTTTTAATTTGTTTGCATATTCTTCATCTATCATGGTTTTATGCTGTTGCGATTGTATGTGTTTTTTTGTGTTGTGCAACTCTAAGCGCACAAGTCTTGTTCACCTTTCACCTCTGCCGCTAGCTTTTCCTTACTACGAATTGATCCATGATCGGGCTGGCTAGACATTAAAACTACAAGGGACCACATACAATACCTTCACAGACCACTAGGCGACCACGGACAACTGGAAGAAAACCCCTGTTCTGGACACAGGAAGTCCCTGAGATCAAAAATCCCCCTGGCAGATCTTGGCATCATGAGTTTGTATGAATAAACAAGTGTATCGATATATTCTTTTGGAGTTTGTCATATCATTATTTATTTAGCTGAGTTAAGAAGTGTTGGTGTGTGCAGCACAGCATAGACAGCATAAATGGACATGGCCAGATTTAAAGGTACAGGTAACTAAGGTGGAACTGAGTGAGATCGCGGACCACTGGATGGAAGCTCAGACCAGCTCTGACTCCTCACCTTGTCTGAATTATGCACGGCTTAATTTAACAATATAGACTATATAAAACAACACAGTTATGTCAAGCCTCAATGTTTTCTTAAAATGGGCTCACGCAGAATTGAAAAACAATTGAAGCCTGTGTGTAGTTCAGGCAGGTGCAGAAGTCTGTTCTCAGGCCTAATTTTCTGTCCATTCACTGTCACCCCTGCCCAACACAGCCCTAATCAGCTGCACCCTTAAATCCCAGCTGAGTCCATTCATTCTGCTATGCTGCACTCACGTGGCCGTCACTTGCCCACAAATCCAAAACATAATCTCCTCCATCTCTCCAACCTCGTCCTGAATTCAGCTGAAAAATAGCAATAATATAACAAACGCCAAAGCATATTTATTCTATATTCTAGTTTTGTCATATAGAATCATGGAGCCAGACTATGCTAGGAGGAGTTTGAGACCTCAAAGTCTTGCTCAGATTGTCTCAGAGCATCTCTTGAGCAGAGTCAGCACCAAAATAAAAATGCATACGAGCGCTTATAAACACGTTTAAAATCAGACGAGAGCGTTCTGCCTGAACTGTAGACAAATTTTCCCTGATGGCTGTTCTAGTGTGAAATGGCTGCAGACTTGTATTTGGCAGTTAATTTTTTTATAGTTACGTAGTTTTAAATAGTTGCCTGTGTTTTCCTTAGTGAAAGACCAAATATAAAAGGAAATGTTTTTTTTTCTCAGCTTGAAATTAAGTTAAGAACATAATCAGCAACATTCAAAATTTAAATATAAAAAAAAAATCAACAAAATACCCAAATAAGATATACAATTAGCAAATTATCCACAAAACAAACCCAAAAAAATGAAAAACAACATAGATATAATTTTTCAACTAAATTTTTTGCAACCCACTCAGAACAAGCCCATGGCTCATTTTTTAAAAACAATGCTCTTATAAAACAAACATTTTAAAATTTTGGATTCTACCCCAACTTAACTAAAACTGTGTCTCTTAGTCTGACACATCTCGATTTATACTTCAAACACTAAAAGTTACACAGAGACTCATCCTCAGAGCTTCTCAGAAAGAGTAATTACACCAGGTCACGCAAAAACACGAAATGAATGTCTTATCAGATGCTGCTGTGATTATCCAAAGTCTTTCTCCAACAGGGATCAAAGCAGCTGCCTCCAACTTATCTTGTCACTGCAGATGATGACACCACCCTGATACCCTCTATCATTGTGTCTGGGTGGGGCTCAATATAGTCTAACAAATTTATTTTAGATGTTCGCTGCTGATCTGTTGTACCAAAAGTACTCACACAACCAGATTGATTTGGACCATATGAGATAAAGCACAGATTAAAGGATTTAAAGAGATGAGCTTCAATGTAACAGATTGACATCACATTCAACTCTGGATGTTTGTTGGTTTCACTACATGAGGATTTACATTAACACTAAAGCCACCAGGATTTGATATATACCAAAAATAGCCAAATGGGTTCATTTTACCCATGCACCAGTTTGAGTTCAAAAAACATCCTTTGTCACTGTCAAGATGAATTTCCTTAAAATCACCTTTGTTGTCAGGTTTTATCATTTTAAATAGCTTTACAAACAGTAATCGCTTTGTGCAGCTGTCAGTATAAATGAGTCCAAAATGACTGAAAATGAGCATGTAAAGAAAAGTTTTTAAATCTCTGTCTCAAATCTTTCCTCATAAGCCTGTGGAAAAGTCAAAGTATTTTGTTGGGGTTAAATTTTACTAGTGGCTGTTACAGGTATGCACAGTATGCCAGTCAAAAGTTTGCTTTATTTTAAATATTTTCAACATTGTTTATTAATACTGAAGACATTAAAACTGTGAAATAACAAATATGGAATTGTGTAGTAAAGCAAAAAACTCTTAAACAACCATGTTTTATATTTTAGACTGTCCAAAGTAGTCACATTTAGCTTTGATGACAGTTCTGCATTCATAAGGTACTCACCTGGAATGGCTTATAATTCACAGGTGTGTCTTTTCAAGATGTGTGTGATTTGAGTCGTTTCTTGGTGCTTTGGACCATCACATCATTGGGTACAGTGCTACATTACAGTCCTAGTTATGTCACAAAACACTTAAGTAGAGAGAAAAGTCAATCTGAAAAATCTCAAAGAACTTCGAATGTGTCCCCAAGTGCAGTCACCAAAATAACAAAACACTGATGAAAGTGGCTCTCAAGCAGCGCCGTTTCAGGAAAGGAAAACCAAGAGCTACCTCTGCTCCACAGGATATGTCTATTAGAACTACTGTACCAGCCTCAGAAACCACCCATTTACAGCAACTGAGATAGTGTTTGATGGTGATATTTTTAATGTGGAATTGTTTTGACTATATTTAACAATATAGCTTAAAGCAGCACAAATTTAGGAGCAGTCATAAACTGGATAGGCTCAGTATTGTGATAAAACAGAGTAATTAGTGAAAAACAGCTGTGGGCAAATTTGACCTGATGGTGGTTTTAGTGGTAAATGTTTGCAAACTTGTATTTGTGTGATTAGTGTTGGATAGATGGATGTTTCCTTGTCAGACAAAGATCACATTTAGAAAAAGATGGAGGTTTTCTGAGCTTGAAATGAAGCTGCATTTAAGTGTTGTACAAAAACACATGCATACAGTATGTATGGGTATACAGTATAATATATATATATATATGCACATCCCCATTTTAAAATGGATGAGCCGGTAATGGAAGTTAGCCGTTGCTAGGCAATAGCAGGCTCTCTGCTCTCACAGACACAGAGAGGGACACACCCACACCTTCTGTATTGTAAACACAAAATAATAGCCTGCAGTTAGCTATCAACGGCATGTTGCTAGGGTGAAATGAACCTCTAACACTGAAACTGAAACATCACCTGCTGATTAAGATGATTTTAATGATAGAGTCTCCTGCCAGACTGAATTTAGGCCTATGAGATGCTCCTGTCACACTCAAGCATTCAAAGCAAAAACAGCAGCCTGGATTCAGATGCAGTTCAAATTGAAAAAGAAAAACAGCTCTTACCATTTCATCTGTTTGGCTCCCATGCTGGTATTTATAGGCTTAACCTCCCATATAGTTGGAGCCCCGCATCTGGGTGATGCCCTGCCTCTCAGTCAGGACCATAGCCCAAACACAGCCAGAGGCAGCAGGGAGGGGAGCAGCCAGGAAAGCAGCTACCGGAGGAGTCTCCACGTCGCACACTGTGTTCAATCAGAAATAACAGCACGTTCAAATCCTCTCCAGAAGCATATTCCTAAAACATAAAGCTCCAAATCCTAATCAAAAGTTGTAAAGCATTGCCCTAAATCATACCAAGGCTCAGTGTTAGCTGGCAGACACACCAGAAAAGACAGAGGGAGAGGATTCGTGCTCAGCAACAGCAGTGACTGAAGTGTGCCTGCCGTCTCATTGCACTCGCCTTGTGGTGGAGCTCAGCTGCTCCCGTTCACAAACACAATGTTTTTTGTTCTATGTGGACACGAACTGATGCAGCCCTTGTGCATCTTTTTCACCTCGTTTTGCATTTATCCCCAGCGCCTTCACTCCCGCCTGCCCTCCTCCCCTTCTTTTCTGTTCTGTTCTGTCGCACCGCTCTTTGTATCAGTCCTTCCTTCTTTCACTGAGGATGTCAGACATGGCTCTGTCTGAGTGTGTTTACCCTCCCCCTCTCCCTCATTCCTTCTCTCCTCACTGCTCTCTCCTTTCACAAGGAGGAGGGGGCATATTTCCTTTTTCTCCTTCTGTTGCCCCTATCTTTTGTTTTAGTTCTACTGTATGCCAATGCAGCTGAAATGAGAAACACTCCTGAACATATCAAACATGTATAGGATGAAAAAAATCTGTGGCATAATCACTGGCTTGTTCACTGAAGTCACATTTCTTGCTCAACAGAGACATACCACAGAGGCCAAACTATACATTAGGAGAGGTTAATGATATATTTACAGCCTGAACAAGGTCTAGTATTAGATGGAAAAAAAAATGCCAAATGTTGCTTAAAGAATGCAAACGTCAGCGTGCAGCTTGAAGCTAATGTGTGCCTTAGAACACAGCCACTTCAAACTCCATATACAAAGGAAATCCTTATAATGTTTAGGTCCAAATTTCGGGGGGTGGGGGGGAGATTGATCCTTGTTAATATTAGCAACATATGCATTTATTCCACTCCCAGTAATCTGTAAATTCATGATGTACGCTAGTGATTTTTACTTCTTTCTCGATCATTTTCCGTTCATTTTAGATGGTTTGTGGATTGATTATTACTTATTTCGTTCAGTTATGTTCAGCTTTTTGAACTGGTTTGTTACATGTCTTTTATTTCTTGGTTCTTCTCTTCATTTTGCAGATGTCTTGTTCATTTTCATTTTATTTTGTTCATTTTTTGTTAGTAGAGCATTCAGAGATGCCTGACTAAAATGCGCCTCTCCCAGTTTTCAAATGAAATCTACGCCTTTACCCAAATGCACATTTTTTTTAAGAATCCATCAAGCACGGACTCATTAATCACAATCTGCCACCTCCTCTGAGCAGTAGGTAAAAAAAGGGTTTATACTGTGACACAAGCTGCTACCACTGTCTTTTGGAGTGAATTTTGGCTGAGCACACTATCATTATGTTGTTAAAAATGTTGCTGTTGTCATCAGCAAGAATGTGCTGTAGGTCTCTACATGGCAGCCTGCAGTTCTGCCATAACAGTGTAACAGTGTGTTAAATTTTGTATGAGCACCATCCACAGTTGCTTCAGTGAGCTACTTTACTGGTAAAGGACAACATATAACACAGATTTATTAAACTGTATCTGCAGGGTAATGCAGCTACAATGATAGCTCAGCTGCAAAAGGAAAAAACATGCAAAAAAAAAAAAAAATCCATACCAATGTCCAATATAAAGCTGAAGAGTTGACAGGGGTACTGTTTCTTGCTCATGCACGCATTTCTTTTTCACTGCTGTCTTGACTTTGCTGCAGTAAAGAACACAGGTAGAGAACAAGCAGAGGATGAACCAACATTTGGCAACAAACATCTGACTGAGGGAAGTGGAAGTGAGTTTTTCGATTAATGCAGGATGATAAATAAGAAGTGACTTTGTTGGAAAGTCATTCCACTGCTGGGAGTGAAGAGGTGAGAAGAAAGCCAGCTTGCCACAGGGACAGCATGCTGTAGGCCAATTTGTAAATCAAATGAGTTGCTAAAGTAGAGCAGATTGTTTGCCTGGTCACCATGGAGCCTAATTGTAAATTATCACTGTGCCTGCTACAAAAAGAGATACCAGCTTGTTCTCTCAGTGACCTTCAAAATGATACGCAGGAGCAGAAAAGGAGCAGAGACTGATATGATTCTAAATCTGGGAGTCTCATCCATTTTTGCTGTCATATACAATTTAGAAAAGAAGTCTGCATCTGGTTTGGTATTCTGCAACTTAAAGGAGTGAAGAAAAAGAAAAATGTATCATAGTTTGTCTTGCTTTCATTCAATTGAATTTTTGTGAATTTAATAATTAAGGCTAGAATAATAAATATATTTTTAATATCTGCATTTTCAAGGATTTGGTAGTGTCACACATGCTATTCCTATGTTAATTTGGTCTTTGAAACTTAATGAAAACTAAAATTGTGCTTCAATATACCAGAGAAAAGCTGTGGTGGAACAATAACGTATCACTGTCAAAACTTTTGGCCATGACCATAGAAAACAGAAAAGGATTATGAAATAGAAAATAGAAGTCCTGTCTATACAAATCCTGGATTGACAGTAGTGACAGAAATGTCACTATTAATGCATTATACACATTATGATAACTGACAGGAATAATTTAACACATTTCTCTGTATGTGCTGAACTGAAATAAAACCTCATCAAGGCATGTAAGAAATTCATACACAATGAAATACACAGATTAAACTTAAAGTCAAACTTCTAATTTTAAGATAAAAAGAAGATCTTTTGAAATCTGCTTACAGGGTAATAGTTTTCTTTTAAACTAAATCTGTTTTGTGCAATACAGGGTCCAGCTTCTCTGTTTTGACACGTTTTGGGTGTGAAACCTGTGCAGCAGGTTTTTAGCACATTTCTGTTACAGTATAGAACATAGCTGGCTGTGCCCTGAAGCTGCTGGATTCAATACAGATCAAAAATAATTAATCCTTATTTCTCATATATTAACTATTCCTATTACATAATACACAACCATGTCATCATGCAGTGTTAATTTGAATCAACGCACGTTTGCTTAGTGTTTTGACATTGAACAAGCATTTTATTGTTTTGATTCGGTTGAATGCTCTACCACTACGTTTCTGAAATGTAACCTGATTACTTAAAAACCACAAGTAACCACTTCCTTCAACTTCACGCATGACCAAAATTCTGTGTTTAAACTAGAAATGATTGGATAATGATTTGACATTCATCATGAGAAATATCCGTATTGGCTTTTCCCAATAGCATTTCAAGTCATATCTGTCAAAAAAAAAAAGTGTGGATTATGAAGACCAGTATTATTTTGGCAGCTTCATGTGTAGGCTGCTGTCCCTTTTTATTACTAGGTTCAGATGACAAAAGTAAAACATTTTAAGCTTATTACAGGAAACATGATATTTATCATCAGGTTTCTATTGATATTTTTCATATACTGGGTAAAATCATCGTTGCTATATATCATTTAAATTCACAGAGTTAAAAAACTAATCTGAATGCAGGCAATAGCCTCTAGTCTCCACAGTGTACAGTGATGTACATTTTGCTACAGTAAATTTTAGCTCTTAACGAAAAATAGCATTTGAGAGCAGGCCTGTAGGAAGCGCAGAGACGAACCAGTACATGTATTGTATTTCGGTTTCAGTTGATTTTGGTGGGCCTGAGTGTCATATTGATATAAGAAAAAAATATTTTGTTGGTTAATGGTCCAAAAATAATGAGCTACTACAACTGGAGATCATAACTTCCCTATATTACATTTAACGATATTTAGCTTTACAGAGAATCGTTCTGTAATTGCTTAAATTTAAATGTGCAGCGATGCGTTTTACATTAAACTCGCAATTACTTTAGCCATATTTAGTTTTTATTACATAATGGGATTGTTTTCATGCATTTTACCATTAAGTATATGTGTGTTAAATACATGAATGCGTTTATTCATCTATGGTTTAATTTGTTTGCAAAATTTATGTTTCGCTTACTGCCTAAGAGAGCACTCACCAGTGAACCGGCCTCCCGCCTCCCATGCGATGATTGACACGCAGTAGAACCAATCGCAGTTTAGTCCTTCAACGTCAGCTCGTATAACAATGTTACGTTGCCAGGAAAGCGGAAGTGACAGTGGTGCCTAAAAGCGTATATTTTTTTGTTTACTCTTAAATGCTGCTCTTTCACATGTATTACTTCATGAAGCGATAGTAGCAGAGGACTAGTAGTAAAAGTAATAGTAGGTATTTTTTTCAGTCAAAACGGAGTGGATTGAAAACAGGTGCGTTTCTTTCTAAAGCTCTGAACCGAGCTAAGCTAAAGAGTTATGGTATGATGTGCTCTTTCCATACAGTCTTAGTATTAGTATTAGTATTAGTATTAGTATTAGTATTAGTATTAGTATTCTAACTGCAGCTACCCTTGCCGTGTAAATGGAAAGTTATGTCCTCGTTGATTCAGCTATGTCTGTTCATAAGTCACATTTGTCTCCTTTAGGTGCCACGATGTCAAAGCAACCTATGGGCAAAACGTTGTTGAGGAACGTAATCCGACACACAGACGCCCACAACAAGGTATGCAGCTATGTGTTAAGAGAGAGGAATATAGATTAATGCCAATAAAAATTAGGTTTATCAATTAAATCCGCATTATTCTGCACATGGTGTTGTTCTCTGTTAAACGAGCCTGTTGTTAATGGGCTGGCAATTATAAGTGCCGGGAATTCATCGGGGTAACACCTGTTGGACAAAATTCTGTTCTTTTCTTCCTTTGAGGAATTACCCACTTTTGTCAAGTGGATAATTCCACATGACAAAAGTGGGTAATTCCACACTGACTCATGTTACGTTTTGAGTGAGCCTTTATTTGTCCAAGTTCATCTCTGGGAGCAGGATTGGACATTTTTTGTGTCTCTTAGTATTTGTTGTAGTGTGCTTCAGACTGATTCACCACAGGTGTAATTTGCACTTGGTCATTTTCACTTTTCAATAAATATGTTAATTACAAGCGGGATTCATGTTACCTGAAAAAGATGCCAACACAGCAGTGATCTATCAACATTTATTTTTCTGCTCACCTGTCCTGCTGTTTCACAGTTTTACTATCCAAAAACATCTTGAAGCATCTTCACCCTAGTACAGTGGTGCCTTGGATAACGACGACAATCCGTTCCAGCGTCACGGCCTGTATCTGAATCAGTTGTTGTCCGATGCAACTTTTTCCATAAAAATACATGTAAAATCAATGAATCCGTTCTGGACCCACGACAAACTCCCATATAAAGTATGTATTACACACCCCTACCTGCA
>JAQQAE010005910.1:0-17170 GCA_029823295.1 Pseudamia nigra
TTTTTCAAAATAAAACACCATTCAGAATCAGATAATAAATAAAACGGAAATAATGTAAGTTATGTGTTCTCTCTCTGCGGACCGGCACCAACTGACCCACGGGCCGGTACCAGTCCGCGGACCGGTGGTTGGGGACCCCTGCTGTACAGGACACCTGTCCAATCAGAGCAGAGACAGTAGGATTTAGTCCTGACATCTGATCAAGGTTTTCAGAGTCTGTGAGTAGAACTGCTACCACACTGAAATATATGTCGACATTTATTATTATTATTATTATTATTAATATAATTATCATAATTATTGATATATTCTTTATTGATATCAATTAGCATCTGGCTCATTACAGTGATGCTGTCACATGACCAGCTCTCTTCCTGCTTTAATTGCATCCTGACTGACAAGTGTTGTCATTTTATGCTGGTGCATCATAACCAGGTTGTAAGTAGAGTTTCAGCAAAAAGATAAAAATAGAGAGTAGGTCATTTATTTAAAACTGTATTTAAATGTTCTGTCCATCAGCTGATCAATAGTATAAGACTTAATGAGACTTTCATATATAAACTTAAAAAGTCAAAATCTGTTTAAAACTCTTAAGCCCTCATCGTCTGGGCTGGACGCAGAACAGTCACTTCAATGTAGTTTACTTAGGTTTAGTTTAGTTTGGTTTGATTTAGTTCAAACATGCATAGCAGTTGTGATACAAAATGAAATAGATAACCAAGATGTACATGTAAATGTTGATGTGCTATAGGCTGAGGATGCTGTGTGGATGGTTTGTATTGTTCATAGTGTCGTGTAGTTGTACAGACAGGTCTCACCTCATCTAACGTCCGTTCATTTAGAAACATGTGGACTGCAAGCAAGCAAAATTTATTTATATAGCACTTTTCACAGAAAGAATCACAAGGTGCTTCACAGTAAAATAAGCACAAACATTCAACAATGCAAACACAGAAACATAAAAACAAACTGTAGTAAAACTCTATAACTAACTAAAAGACTCGATCTCCTCTGGATTTAAATGGGTGCAGGGTACAACCAGTAGGTCCTAACCTGAGGATCTGAGACATTATACAGGGCAGTAAAATTCCAGCAGATCCGAGATATAGGCTGGAGCTTGACCATGTAAGGCTCTAAAAGTTAAAGTAAGAATTTTAAAATGAATCCTGAAATAAACTGGGAGCCAGTGAAGTGCTGCTAAAACCGGTGTGATGTGCTCTCTTTTACCGGTGTGAGTTAAAAGTCTTGCAGCAGAGTTTTCTGAACAGCACGGGGGCGATGAAGTTCCTTTTGGTTCAGGCAAGTAAAAAGGCTGTTACAATAATCCAATCGAGAGGAAATAAAAGCATGAATAATCATTTCCTCTGGCTTCATTATTTCACTGCTACAGTTCACTGTACAGGCTGTCTGTCTCTAAAATGCTGTGAGATTCTGACCTTACTGTTTTGAGAGCTTTAAGAAGATATTTTGTGATTTGGTGGAAATGGAGTTGAAATTAACGTACTTTTACTAAATTGGACTGCTTTGCAATTTGAATTACATCATGTCATGTACTAGGAAAGACACCACGACAGTGAATATATTCCTACTGATCAAATAAAAAAAAACATTTCCATAGCTCAGCATTGCCACTGTCAAATCTCAGTGAGACAAAAAAAACAATATGAGCAGTAGCATGGTTTAAAGGACGTTAATGTGAATGTTGTCCATAAAGCATGGGGTTCAGTCAGCGAAGCTAAAACACTGCCACAGTCTGGATGAGGCTGGGGGCTGCATGCTGATGTGGAGCCTGGGGAGCGAGGAGGAGCGGCATTGTAAGAATGTAATTACCCCTGCCCCACCCCATCTCACCCACTCTGACACCCAATAATAAAACTTTGATGTGCTCCTCTCAAAAAGTAGCAGCAGCCACTAATCACAATTGATTGCAGCCACTTAGAGGCGGCGTGCTCATCATCTCCTGCTCTGTGGATGGGAGTGGTCCTCAAAACTACTCAAATGAAATGCAGAGACGCCACGGAGGAGACGAATCCACAGGAAAAAGAAGGAGACAGAGGGTTATTATCACACAGGCAGCATCAACGACGAAGACAGAAGATCATTTCCAACCTGATGATCAGTCTGTACATTTGAAACTGTTCTATAAACACATACATGTGTTCTGAGCTACAGTTATGACTGACGAGTACTGTGGCAGTAACACAGTGAATAGCCCTCCTCAGTGATACTGTTAAATCCACAAACATGGTAGGAGGGGGAGGTCGGACCACCCAGCCGTTCTCCAGCACCCCCAGCTCTCTGCGGTCATTTTTAGGATTTTTTGCTGTATTGTTTCTCATGCGAACCCCTTTTCCCTAACTTTGCAACAAGGCGTCATGTCTCACCTCACGCCTCCAGCGCCGCCATGAAAGTGAAACGGTGGTGACAGTCCTGATGAATGTCCTGGTCGTTGTCGGCAGTTTTATGAACGCTGTCATAGGTTGCATCAGAGAGTGGGAACAAACGTGTGTTCTGGTCGTGTAACTGGAGGACCAGTTGTATGAAAGTCACACTGTTACCATGAAATCTGCTCCTTGATGGATGATAAATGTTAGGATTCAGGAACTGACTCAACACAATTATTTTAAAGTTTGCTGAGATGTATAATGATGAAATGTTTTCTAGCTGGGACTGATTGACACATTCAGAGTCTGATCACTCTGTTTTGTGTCTGATTTGAGTTCAGCCCGTTGGGTTGAATAAAGCTGGAGATTGGTCTCTGTTCACACCACAGAGTAAATCCCATTTTTTCACCTTATGTGATCACATGGCAGTCTGGTCATGGTTTTTATGGCGGTCTGAACAGCACAAATCTGATTTTTTTCAAGCTAGACCCAGGTCTCTTTCATATGTGTCCTAAATCAGATTCGTATCCAGTGTTTGTCAAAGTGACATCAGTCTGATGGTCATGTGACATTTATCTGATTTTACCTCACTGAAGTGGGTCAGACGTCTGGAGGAGGTGGACGCGACTAACTCAGATGCAAACAATGGACTCGGAATCACTCGGTTATAATTTTATCGATTCCAACTGAACAACAACTTCAAAGCTGATTCACTTGTGTAGTGACTTGTGTAGCATCATATTTACTTCTGTAAATACGGTGCTTCTTTGTCTTTGGTGTTTTATGGCAGTTGGCAAACAACTTATTGGTGCATTAGCGCCACCAACCGGTCAGGAGTGAACTGCATGTGACATCACATCTTCACTTCAGAACCGTAGACTGTTCACACTGGAGTCTGATGGATGTTTAACATTTAAAATATAATGTGAACTATCAGATTTCAGCAAAAAAACAGAATTGAGCATCGAGACATGCAGTCTGAACATAGCCTAAGACACTTTACACAGAAACACCAACATGTTTCATTCACATCACATAAAGGAACAGTCTTTAAACGAAGGAATACAAATATAAGGTTTATTGTGTCACATGTCTGTTACATGACATTTCAACAAATGCACTTCAGTCTCAAAACATTCTGAAAAAGGTTGAAGCCTGGTGCAGATATAGAAACGTGGTGGAGCGTGTGCCCTGAATCATATTTCTGAAGGGCTGGAATATCGACCGGGTTAGATTTGTAACACATGTGTCTTGATTTTTCAGCCTATAAATTGTGAAGCACCGAAAGATAATCTTGGATTCTGATTGGACGATACAAATACATGAATAGGAAATAAAAAGTAAAATCTATTGATTTGTTCTCAAATAGCAGGTAAAGGTTTATATAGTTCTGCAAAACCTAAGGCCCACCAGCATGGACACATACCACATATGGCTGGGGGGAGGCGTTACTACGGCAACCATCTAATTTACATATTAATTAGCTCACACCATTAATATTTAACAACGTATTTTGAGTTCCAGTACCAAAACTACAATAACTAGAGGATCCACATGTTAGCATGTGATAGATTAGACTCCGCCTCTCACATCACATGACTTTAATCAGTAGGGTCTGAAATGCTTGACCTTTGACCTATATACATTTCTGTCTATGTATTCAGGTTGTACATGTCATATACCTCTGGATATTGACAATGATGATGAAATATTCTGTGACCTTGAAGATAAAAGGTCAAGGTCAGGGTCGGAGGGTTTGTTTAGTGGTTATTGGTGTTTTTTTTCCATAAGTTGTGTTTTCTTCCTGCAGTACATCAGTGTGGTCGGTAAATAAACGGTGAAGAGCGTCACCTCCTTTTCAGATAGAAACAGTGAATTATCATGAATGTGCTGAAGGATTGTAAGTCCACATGTCATCCATCCACATCCTCTGCTCATCGTCATCATCCACATGCTGGATGGAATTTGTGAACTTGAGCCTGGGAACAGGAAATGATGCTGCCACTTCACTTCTGTCAATAAACGTCATTCTCATTCTTTTCTCCATCATTGTCTTTATATTTATTCTGGTCGTGTGTCCTTGTCTTTTTATGGACGGTCTTTCTTATTGGCTGGATGCTTTTACAGCTTTTATAATTTAGCGTTCATGGGCATTGTGCGGCACAATGCCAGAAGCAGTAAGTATAACCATAACATTTATTTCATAATTGAAACATATTTTGACCTAAAGTGACCACACCATCTGCAGGACAGTCCATCACACTGACATGTTTATGACAGAGACACGTCTCCATCCAACACAATGAGAACACTGATCTGGGTGAGAGTGACAGACGTAGGCTTTTATTGCACACGTTCACCTTTTTCCACGCACTGCACAGTAAAACCTGCATTTTAGTCTTTTAAATAATGTCAGATTTCAGCCTCACTCTGCAGGATTTTCAAAGGAACTACAGCACAGGACAGGAAATGTCCTCTGAATCTGGTCAATGTCTCTTCTGTGGATGTTTGATGTATTTTCTGTGGACGTTTGATGTCTCCTCTGTGGACGTTCAAATTCTCTTTAAATAGACTTTATTAATGCTAGACTTTCTATTAAAAATGTCAACAGAAGTGATTTAAACAGTAAACTGAAGATTTTCTAAAATCAGGTACCCCTCCCCCCCCCACACACACACACAACCACACAAAGTGCAAAGAAGTGATGTATAGACATGCCTGTGTCCTGTTAAATCAGTTTAGAATGGACGTCACAGACAGACACCAGGGCAGACGCTTTGACGTAGCTTTGGCCTGTCGGCCCTAGTGACAGTATGTCTGAACAGTCCTGGGCAGTGATGCGTTACTAAGTCATCCACTATTCTAATTAGATTACTTTTTAAGTAACGCAGTAATGTAATGTTCTAAAAAGGCAAAACAGGTCGTTAGATTATAGTTAGTATATCAAGTAACGATTTGTTACTATTTCAAAATATTTTACCAGCTGAAAACATCTTATTTTTCATAGTATGTCAGAAATTTGGAATAACAACCGAGAAGAACAAAGTTGCAGATTTGTGATGCATCTGCACGGGCGGCATCATTCGTCCGAGACACAAGCTACGGCTCGGAGGCAAGCATCAAAACGAATGCAGCGTGGAGGCGGAGGGAGAAAAATCAGTGTTTTATAACTGAAATACACACATTGAGTTTCTCTAATTTAAAGCAAAAAATATTTTGGCCCATTGTCGGATATGTGCAGAAAACAAGACTTTCAACTGCGAAAAACTCTGTGCCGAACTTTTTAAAACACTTAAAAGGGCAGCACAGTTCACTCAAATTTGAGGAGAAAGCAGCGGTTACAGGGGCTGAGTCCAACGCTAGTCAGGGTCCTCCAGCTAAACAGCAGAAACTGGAGTTTTCACAACACCTAAGTGAAGCAGCCCTAAACAGACTTGGATATATTGCCAAAGAAATGCTACCGCTTTCCGCCGTGGAAGGTTTCAGCTATTTACTGGATCAACAAACACTTTAGAGTGAAACAAAGATGCTTTAACTGCAAACAAGTGAGAGGCAGGAAAACTTTTGATGTCATAGTTGCAGAGTTAGAACCAATTCATTCAGCTCATGGTGAGCTCAACAAAGTTGTTGCTACAGCGACTGATAATGCAACCAATTTTGTCAAGGCATTTAAAACATTTTACTCCACACACACACACACACACACGATGACATGACGGCGTGTGTTCATGATGACGTGAAGGCGTGTGTTCATGAGGACGTGAAGGCGCGTGTTCATGAGGACATGAAGGCGTGTGTTCATGAGGACGTGAATGTGTGTCTTCATGATGACGTGAAGGCGTGTGTTCATGATGACGTGAAGGCGTGTGTTCATGATGATGTGAATGTGTGTCTTCATGAGGACGTGAAGGCGTGTGTTCATGAGGACGTGAAGGCGTGTGTTCATGAGGACGTGAAGGCGTGTGTTCATGATGACGTGAAGGCGTGTGTTCATGATGACGTGAAGGCGTGTGTTCATGAGGACGTGAAGGCGTGTGGTCTGGAAACACACTGTGACAACTGAGGGACCCCCCCACCACACACACACACACCAACTCACGTTCACATCAACATTCACAGAATTGATGTGATGTGAGGTGTCCAGAGACAGAGGTCCTCACAGAGATGGATTGTCTTCATCAGTCTGGAACTTCAGTTCATGTTTAATGGTTCCTCCTGAGGCCCTGAAGGACTTTATGGACCCCCCCCCCCCCGCTACCACCCTCCCACTACCACTGAAGAACCGTCATTTGTCTCACACACTCCACCACATGCTTAGTCTTATTATTACACATAAAATCCCATTTTATTACACATAAAATCCCATTTGATCGTAGTTAAAGGTTCAGAGTGAAGGCGGGGTCAGGCTGATTGACAGGTGGGTTTCTGACAGACACACCCATGTTTTAAAGAACAACACCCCATCATGAGACACTTTGTTCTGGTGACATTTGTCATGTTTTTAGTGTCATGGAGTGGGATTCTTCCTGTGAACTCATAATGTCCTCTACAACGTGTACAGTGTCTGTTCATCAGAGCTTTAGAATGTGTGTCCACGTGTTTTTACTCTGCATGTGTTTAACCATGCTTCACAGAAGACTAAGTGACCTTTGACCCCACACTTGCCTAACCTTGCTGTGGACCGGCGGCGGCTTCCTGCATCTAATGAGCAGCCTCCCTCTGATGTGAGGTTGTACATTAAACTCCAGCGTGTGTGTTCTGTCTCCTCAGCTCTGAAAGACGCTCGCTTCCAGCTGGTCAACTTCTCCGAGAACGAGCTGCGGGTGTCTCTGTCCAACGTCTCGCTGTCAGACGAAGGACGATACGTTTGTCAGCTGTACACGGACCCGCCGCAGGAGGCCTACGCCGACATCACCGTGCTGAGTACGACCACGCATCATACACACACACATATACAAACACACGCATTCACACTGAATACTACTGAGTACTGTACACACATTTTACCTTACAGTCCATAATTAACTGTGTGTAACTGTATAAACTGATCTTGATGAAACAACACGTCAGACTGAACTGACTCTTATTTTATTTTAATCATTAATTACTTTCAGAATGTGTTGAAAATGTTCAAATTCTGGAATATGGGGATTATTTCCAGCTCATAAAAGGTTTAGATCAGTATCAGATTCAGCTGTGTTCTGATGTGACGGACAGGACTGGTACCAAAGTGTTTTTTCCTCCTAGTTCCTCCAGGGAATCCCATCATCGAATCCCGGGACGACGTCCTGAACGAAGGCAACGAAACAGAAATGACATGCACTGCCATGAGCAGTAAACCTGCTGCCAACATCAAATGGATGAAGGGAGACAAAGAGCTTCCAGGTCAGTGTCCTCACACACACACACACACACACACACACTCACACAGCAGGTGTGAATACTGTACCTGTGGTGACACAGCTGGACATAGTATCCGGTGTCTGTCCCTGATGATTCTTTCTGGACACGTCACACTGTCCTGATGAGGATTTTTGGATAAGATTAAAACAGTGTGAAGTCTTTTATGAACCGTGCTGTTTTCTGTTCTAACATACCCCCCCCATCCCAAATATTCACTTCAAAAACAATTTGAAGCATCAGTTATAAAAGTGTCATGTCAAAAACTAAAGAAATGAGTTTATATGAGAAGGACAGATGATGAACACGAAGCAGGAGGAGGACAAAGACATCAAAGGGTCTTAGTGTCCACAGCTGGAGTCAGAAGGATGGATGGGGGGGGCACATCTGGTAATCAATCACATGATAATTCTAATAATCTCAGCTGTATATGATTCAGGTCTCTCTTCCTGTGCTGGCTGTCTGTATTTAGTGCTGCTGCTTTTTAAACGGAGCTCTGCTGAGACAGTGACTCGCTTCCATTAAATATTGTTGGATGTGCAGCGGCGGCCCCGTCCTGCTGCCACCGAGACGACTTTCATGGCTTCATCAAAGGTAGCAGATCTTCAGAAGTGTGAGCAGAGCTCCAGGGTGAACAGGCCTCCTGCCAGGCAGCTCCACCTCAGAGCCCAGACAGCAGCTTTGTAAAGACTTTGAAACAAAGGTCCTAATCAGAAGCTGTGTGGAAGGCCTACAGCAGCTTCACCTCTTCACTGCAGCACATTAAACCTTTAGTGAGGAGAGGGATGAACTGCACCAAGGTCAGGTTCTGGCTTAAAACTAGATGTGAACATCAACAGTAACTGACTGTAGAAGTTTCACAGTCTTCTTAAAATGTGTTCTTTCTGCTGAGCAGTCTGTAAGGAAAGCCAAAGGTTGTGAAAGTGTGTAAAACACTGGGGTTTTATTTAGTGGCTTTGCAGCCTTACACAGTATCAACGTATGACATGAAACCTGTGGCACTGTAGCACTGAAAATGTACTGGAAAACATCGCCTGTTCCAGGACTTTCACAATAAAACAAACCGCACACCCATGCTGCTGTTGGATCGCAGCGGGTCCCGCTGTGTGCAGAGTGGGATTGATGACGAAGTGGTCCACCATGCTGAAGTAGCTCCGGTCTCATTTGCAACAGGCTGTGCATTTTCATCATTTTTTTAAATGAGAAAGGCACAACAAGTATGATGTAGTACAAAGTGAATCCTAGTGATGAAGAGCGCGTCCATAGGAGACGAGCCCACAGAGATCCAAACACTGATTCATCCTGGACACTGAGGACCACTGCAACGTCCACAGAGAAGAACATCTCAACCGAAAAAAACTGAACCTGGTGTCCTGTTAATGTACACCCCAAACCAGAACGGGTTCTGACACTATGGAAAATACCAATTCAAACATGATACTACATTTTTAAACCATACTTTAACGTATATTTCAGCTTTGTCAGTGTCATCTTGTTAGAAAATACACAGACATTCATCAGACTCAGTCTGAGACATGAGTCAAAATAGTTCAAACAGGGACAGTTCAGGTTAAACTGATGTAGTCGTAAACAGCTGATGTGATTTTAAACATGATGTGGTTCATGAGGAGGATGTGGAGAGGATTAGACTGTCAAGAGCAGACTACATCATCATTTTATTATCCCATGGACATTTTTGTTTTGCTTTGGCTTTTCCAGTCATTTGCTGGTAATTTTGACTTGATAAGTGTGTTACATCTGCATCATCTTGTATTTGTCATGTGTGATAAACATCAGCAGAGGTGCAGCATCACCCTCTGTCTGCTGTTGAATGAATGTTCGCACGGCTGCAGAACGTGTCGTCTTTGTGATGTGAGTCAGCAGTTACTGCAGGTCGTTAAGAAACACTGTCTGCGTCTGTGTGTCGACGAATCCACAGAAACCAGCAGCGTTATGAAAATGACATGTCTGCCCTGCTCTGCTGAAGCTGAAAATGTACAAAGACAAAAGAAGAGCAAAGAAAAGGCTGAGTCTGCCTGGCTTCCCCTCACCTGCTGACTTTAACAATTAAATATCTCCAGAATTTAATTTCATGACCTTTAGGGATAATCAGTACTTTCTTAAACCCCAGTATCACTCAACAAAAATAAGCATATAACACTGCACTAATCACACATAAACATAATCATACTAACACAAACCAACATCAAATATCACAATCTAAAAGCAGGCAGGGGCTGAAGAGGTAAACCCGATGTGCACGGAGCCATTCTTTTACCTTCGCTTCCCTTCTGCTTGTGCAGCTCTTCAGTTACCACAGCATGACAATCAGGGAAAATTCCGTCTGGTCTTTGAAGACGAGGAAAGAAGGGCACGACGTTGACGGACAGAAGAGCCATTAGCCTGGAAGCCTTCAGAGACAACACCGGGGTTATTTCAATTACCCCGCCCCAGCCAGCAGGGAACGACGGAGCCAGATGATAGAAGAGCAGAGTCAGATACATTTGAGTTCAAGCGATGCTGCTCCTCCTCTGCTTCACTAGAATGTATTTAAACGATAACAGTGAAACAAGTCAAAAGTGTCACAGCTGAAGAGGGAGAACACGAGGGTGAACTCGTATGTCATTTGACTCATTTTAGCCCAAAAATGTAATATGTCTAATTTGTTTTCTTGGCTGGTGTGTGTTTGCTCCTGTCAGATGATGTTACCGTGACCTCCGGTGTTACATCCAGGACGGACCGACGTCACGTACACGAGCCAAGAAAATAACTTATTCATACTGACACTGGTTTATCACAGTACGTCCAGTACATCCAGCAAAGCCACAGCGGAAACTTTGAGTCTCAGTTCTGGGTCTAAACTCTGGAATGAGCTCATCACACAGGCTCCTTTAGTTTTTAAATCTCCTTTACAAACACACTTTTATTCCCAGGCCTTCGACTCGGCGTGGCAGACTGAAAATGGTTTTTGTTCTTTTCATCTGTTTTTTAGTTGTTTTTGTTTTTACCTGTCCTGTCTTTTACTGTCTTGTTTTTATTTCTGCCCTGTGTTTGTCTTTTGTGTTTAATTTGATTGGTCAGCCTTGTTGTTTTTAAAATGCTCTATGAATAAAGCTGGCAGCGTATGTTAAGCAACTTGATCAATTTATTCATTTTTGTTCACTGTGTTGTCTATTTTGTTGATCTCAGGTTCAATGGTATTACTTGTTTAATTAATTTTTATTCATTTAAATGATAATTTTGTTCCTTTTGTTGATTGGTTTTTATATTTTGTTCATTTCACTTCTGTTCACTGAGATGTAGCCAAATGTAACTGAGTATTCTGCAAAATATCTACACTGGGGAGTACATTTTTCTCACAAAAACTACTCAAGTACTTGTAGTGGAGTAAATGTACTGTACCTAAGTACAACCCTCAGACCTGTCCAATACTTTATTTATGACCCAATGAATCTCTGGCAGCATCAAAGAGCTCATGTATTGTATGGTTTTAATTTATGAGTGAAAATGTAAAAAAAACACAAAAGGATAAAAAAAAAACATGTAATCCACATGACTAAATCAATCAGAACTGAGATCTGATGTTGATGATGACGATTACGATGACGACAGCAATGATGATGACGATGACAATGATGTTAATCATGACGATGATGACAATGTTGATGATGATAACGATGCTGACAACAATGGCGATGATGATGATGATCATAATGACAATGTTGATGATGATGATGCTGACGATAATGATGATGCTGATGACGACGCTGACGATGATGATGATGACTATGACTATGACTATGATGATGATGACAACGATGAAAATGCTGATGATGATGTTGACGGTGATGATGGTGACTGTGACTATGATTATGATGATGATGACCATGATGACCATGCTGACAATGATGACGACGATAATGACTATGACTATGATTATGGGGACGACAATGATGATGATGACGATGATGATGATGGTAATGTTGATGATGATGATCACGATGACAACAACGATCACGACAATGATAACGATGTTGATGATGATGACAATAATCATGATGATGATGATGATGACGGTGATGATGTTGACGATGATGATGACAGTGATGAAGATGGTGATGATGACGATGATGATGATTATGATGATGATGATGATGATGACGACAATGACAATTATGATGATGATGGTAGTGACAACAATGACTATGATGATGATGACAATGATGATGATGATGATGCTGATGAAGATGACAATAGTTACGATGTTGATGATGATGACAATGGTATAATGATGATGAGGTTGACGATGATGACGATGATGACAATGTTAATGACAACCACAACAATGTTGATGATGACGACAATGTTGATGGTGACGACGATGATGCTGTTCATGCCACCTATAAACATGACGTGTTTTTGTAAAAGACACAAATCGACTACAAGGATCTAAAAGATGAAAATAACATAGAGCAATGGACACGATGCCAAAAGACAGAATTGATGTGAAACATGACATGAGACAAATACACGTGTTCATGTTAGTGCTAATGATGTTAAATGAACCCAGTTCTGGGTGTTTGTCTGATAAGCTGACGTCTGGAGGAGACCAACCTGTGACCATCGTGTCCTGACTCTGTGTGTTCTTCAGCATATTGTCTGTCATCTTGCAGCTCTAATCAGAGGAGGTTTAGTGTTCAGACCTGGCAGAGCGGCACACAGTGTGGACACACCATAAATCTTGCTTCATAAAGTCTAATGAGTGATTCACAGTCGCACCGTCGCTCCCTGACAGCAGCAATTTTTAGCTGATTCACCTTCTGTGATGATCCTCAAGGACGCCGCACTCTCTGTAGGGTCACAGACAAACACTGGCTGTCTCACCAGGATTCATTCAACAAACAGAAATCAGGATTATTAGAATTTACACCAAACATGGAAAATATGCAACACCAGGTTTTTGTGATGTTAAAAAATGAGACCTCATCAGTTCAATCCTTTAATGTAACCTTTAACCTGAGGCTTGCGGCTTCATTCTGACTGGGAACTAATCAACAGACTTTTATTGAGGTGCAGCAGCAGCTGGTTGCATCACAGGTTGTATTATAGGCCATTGCTGTATTTACCTCTCAAACCCTACAGTCCCCAAACTGGGGGGTCCCTGAGGTCCACGTTGGGGTCCACTCTGCAACACAAAGCATTAAAGACACAGTCATACTGCACATCACATTAACTGGAGAAACTTCACTACAAGCACGTACTGTGTACCAGGGACTTCTTCTAATTATTGTCCAGGACATTTGACTGTTTTCCTCCGTGACTGGAAAATTGGTGACTTATTTTCCAAGTTTTCCAGGATGTGCGGAACCTTGATACAAGTCATACACAAACCAAACCCATTTTAAGAAGGAGCCAGGGGCTTCGGAAGTATCTTCATTGCTTTGCTTTGTTATCGTCGTCCTGACTAGTTTATTTCCTACTCCCTGTTTCCGACTCTTTCCTCACAGTTCTCCCCTCCTTGTTGTTTCCTCAGGTAAGCCCAAAGTGGAGCTGACCTACGATAAGATGTACACAGTGACGAGCCGGCTGACGTTCACCGTCAGCAAAGAGGACGATGGCCTTCCTGTGGTCTGCATCGTCGATCATCCTGCAGTCAAAGATTTCCAGGCACAAAAATACCTGGAGGTGCAGTGTAAGTACTGACATCCAAAGCTGCACCAACATTTATGGCACCTGAAGTTTTCCAGTCATTTTTCCAAATGCCATCGTTAAAACTGTGTGTACAGCAGAGAAGAGGGTTCACTCTCTGATAATTAAATGCCATAAATTTGCCATTTTCTTCCCGGGCTGAAACTTTTTGGTGTGAGGTGTAGACTGTTTGGCAGAGACATCCTCACACTCTGATTAAAATTAGATGCAGTGCAGAAGACTGCTGCGTCTTCACTAATTAAATGACATACATGTTCTTTTTTGGTGCTTCGGTGTGAAATTTCACCACGATTTTGCTACATGGTATTAAAATATGGCGTGTGTAGATGTGTGACCTTTCCTGAGGGGGGGGGGTCAGCAGTGTGGCATCAGTGATAGCAGTGGGCAGGGGGTTAGGGTATCCTTCAAACAGGCAGAGACATGCCAGAGAACTACCAATCAGTCTGGAGTCATAAACCATCTGCATCTGTGTCCTCAGCTGCTTTCTCGTCTGAAGAACTGGGTGAGACCCTTTTCACCATGTGTACACCCCACGCTGTTGTGTGCTGTCTATGTTTTACGGGGAAGAATTCAGTCATTGGTCAATTATTGATTTTAAAAGCTATGCATTTCCTCTTAAAACTAAATGGAGGGTTTTAAACTCTAGACCGTTTGAGCATTTTGTGAGCTCCTGTGGCATTTTGGTTTGATCTCTGCACACTTGTGTTCACCAAATAAGCCAGAGCAGTGCAGCTGAATTCTCTGCCTAAACTCACCTTTGAACAGTTCTTCTTGACCTCAGACTGAACATTTTTTCACCACTGATGCTGTGACTTGTGTCGGCAGTGAAACCACAGGTGAGCTAAATAACATTAATGAAGGATCTGGTCCACCTTGTTACAGGTGCAGAAATGATATGATGCTCATACTGGTGCAACATATTGAATTTTATCTGTTCAACAAGTAATACTATGTCCATCAGTTCAGATGCTGTGCATATACTTGATCATGTACTGATGTTTTCTTCTCTCCTTAACCTCATATGACTTGATCCATGCAAACACAAAAACAACATGGATAGACAAAATCCTATCAACTGTATCATCCACATCC
This sequence comes from Pseudamia nigra, assembly GCA_029823295.1. Taxonomy (NCBI): domain Eukaryota; kingdom Metazoa; phylum Chordata; class Actinopteri; order Kurtiformes; family Apogonidae; genus Pseudamia; species Pseudamia nigra. The sequence goes on from JAQQAE010005910.1 coordinate 14,586, forward strand.
TCTAACCCTAGCCCTGACCCATCCACATCCTGCAACCCTAACTCTAACTAGTTTTGGCAACCGGGGATCAGACCACCCAGGCCCGCCTTTGGCTGCCATCCAAACCACACAGCACCAGAATCTTATGACCCTTCCTGCAGGTGGGGGGCCCACAGGAAGGCATAGGCATAAGAGTCTTTTGAATCACTGACCTGACCTGTCACCTCTGACCTGTCACCTCTGACCAGTTTGTCTTGGGAGACCCTTCCAGGGGTGAATAATCCTTGATAACATAGCTCCTAGGATCACTCAGGCACACAAACCCCTCCACCATGATAACATTTCTGCTTTCCCTATAATTAAACATAGTCTTACCAGGAGTTATTTTATGACTTAATAGTTAAAATCAGATGCTTTTGATAGATTTACAGGAACAGAATTGAATTAGTGACAGGATGAGAACTGAAAGATTAGATTAGAAGCATTTTGTTGAGAGACAAAACAGAAACAAGACAAAAAAGAGGCAGAAGCCTATTGTTAGGAGACAGTTTAATTAAATAAGAATGTAATGTTTATTGGTGGAAACAAAGTGAGCTGTTGTGCTTGGTTGCCTGCCTGTTTTTCTTTCAAGGTCAGCTGGATGCAAAGAGATAGCTCACACCATCTCCAGTGCTTATATGAGGTGAAGTTCACAATAAAGCAAATAATTTAGTTAGCATAATGATAATACATAATGGTCTGCCTGTATACAGTAGACACTATTTCATCTGCATCCAAATGGCAGCATGCAGAGCTGGCAGTGCAGTGTGTTTTTCCATCAGTGGCCTGAAAACAAAGCTGGGTCACGAATACAGGGGATATGAAAACAACCTGCAGATGCCTGGTGTCCTTCATGTTTACTGCTGCAACATGACAAGGTCACATGACATCATGGGCTCATCACAAGTTGCAGAATGCATGGTGTAACACCTGGAGTGGAAGGAAAAAGCAAAAGGTTTCCATCTAAACCTATGGATGCCCACTGAGCTGGATCCATGCCCATCAGCCGTCCATCACCCAACTGAGAGTCAGACACCGAAAGGGTGTGATTTAGACAGATGGATGGCAGGACATGTGTTGTTTGTTGCAGAGAAGGCCAGGCTACAGAGTGGAACTCTCTCTGCATTTGGCTTAAAAATTCAAACTCAAGCAGGATCCATCTGTCTACCCCAATGATTAAAAGAACAAGAACCGAACTGTGCATTAAGGCAATAAAAGTGACACCAAAGAACAACTTTAATCAACTCACACACTCATTCACTGAAATATGTAACAGGCCTTAAAACAGTAACAATGTAGAATTAACAAGATGGGACAGACGGTATGTTAAAAGTGGAGACATTCCCATTTGGCCCTGCAGTCCACTTAATGAAGCTAAAAAAATCTGCAGGAGTCCCACATTATTGTCTGTTCATGTCGTTTATAGTGGAGCTGCAATTTAGTATGATGGGATATTACTGCATGAGTGGATTTCTATCCATCTAACCCTCCATAACCCCAACCCCATTCTATCTGGGTCATGGGAGCAGCACCCAAAGCAGAAAGGTCCAGACCCCCAAAGCATTCTATTCTATCCTATTCTAGTTGTGATTGTTCAATCATAATCCAAGAATATCTCAAGGCACTTCGCAATTCAAGGTTGAAAGCTCAAGACTTTACAAAAAGCAAATCCAACTGAAGATAAATACCTTTTGCACAACCAGAGCTCCCAGGGCTCTTATCTGCTTCGACTGTTTGGGGCCAGCTGAAAGGCGTACAGTGTCCCTCCATCATGTCCTGAGTCTCTGTTTCATTTCCAGCTGAGACCCCCTCCCTGTTAGACATGAAACATTTCTGCAGGGAGGCATCCAGGAGGCGTGCAGAGCAGATGCCTAAACCACCTGACCGAGCTCCTCTGGATGTGGTGGAGCAGTGATTGTACTCTGAGCTCCTCTTGGATGTCCAAGCTTCTCACCCTGCCTTTAAGGGGGAGCCCAGACACCCTGTGGAGGAAAGTCATTCTAACAGTCCAAACCCAACGTGACCATGGTGAGGGTAGGAATGTAGATCAGCCAGTAAATCACCTTTCAGCTCAGCAGTGTCTTCACCACAGCTGACTGATACAGTATCCACATTACTGCTGATGCTGCACTGATCCATGTGTCAATCTAGTACTCCATCATCCACTCACTTGTGCTCAAGACCCCAAGGTACATGAACTCCTTCACTAGGGGCAGGAACTCCTCAGATGACCACCCAGAGAGGGTACTCCACCCTTTTCCGGCTGAAAACCATGGCCTGTCTTCATCCCAACCATTTCACACTGTAGGTCATGGTTCCAACAGGGTCATATCATCTGCAAACAGCAGGAATAAGGTCCTGAGGCCACTGAACTGGACCCCATCCTCGCTCTGGATATGCCCCAAATGCACCGTCATTTCCGCACTATTAGGCGCACCTAAACGCCGTCAATTTTGTCCAAAAATGACACTGCGCCTTATAATCCTGTGTGCCTTATATATGGAGTAATTCCAGTCAAGTCCCGCACCATTTGTGTGTGTAAAGACCCCGAAATGGCTCGTTGCAAG
>JAQQAE010005911.1:0-17169 GCA_029823295.1 Pseudamia nigra
GGGGGGCAACTGTATATGATATGTAGAAGCACAGATAAAACATATTTCCTCTCCATGAGGATTTCATGAATGGACTCTTTGTAACACAGGGCCTGTCTCCTGCTCCTTCAGGATCTGACCTGTGGTCCTAATGATGGGGAAAAAACACCTTACAGTCGAGTGGCAGACAAATGTATTAATTCTGACGTGACCTACTGTATGTGACCATGATCACAAGAAAATCTGAAGCTCAACAGGACCTGGACAGACCTGGAAGCAGTTTCAACTTTTTGGACTATTTTATTAAAGAACTAAATTACATTTGTCACGTTAGTGGCCTGTTATCATATGAAACATGAATGAAGTCTGCTCAGCAGGTTTACACAAAACTAATGTTTTACTATTTTTGACAAACTGCAAATTCCTGACTTGTAAAATTGTTTTGAATTGACAAACATCATTTGTGAGGATGATACAGAATTCAAACATGATAAGAACATTATACACTGACTGTAATTAATTCTTATTAAAGTCCATAGAGCTGTAATAAACCCAGAGCAGACGTCCACCGCCACTGTCATCTTCTGACTGTGTGAGTTCATCCAGTGTCGTGTTCAGCTTCTGGTCCAAGTTTCCAGAGTTTTCTGGACATTAAACATTCAATTTAAATCAGATGACATACAGTATTAACGTGATGTGATGGACTTGATCTCATGTAAATTTAGGTCTAAAACTAGATCTACAGTCAAAGCTGCATATTTTTATGTAAATATATACTGTTTCTCAGTGCAGTACTTGTTCATATTATTAAAAGTATTAGTCTCTTGTTGGACATTAGCAGTGTTCATGAAGTTCACGTGAATGGCAGCCATACTGAACTGTTTCGTCGGCGTTTGCTCATCGTTCCGGAAATCAGTTCTATTTTAAAAGGGGTCTTCCAAAAATAATGATAATGAAAATGAATAAATAAAAGGGGTGTTCCATTTGAAAAACCAATTAACGGGTAAAACTGGTACACACCATACCCTGAAAAGAGGGGGAGAAGGAAGTGGGCGGGGCTTAACTGGGTCCTCTACAGACACAGGCTGTGTTGTACATGTCCTACTGATTCTGCCAGACTGATGCTGGCCAAAAATACCAAGTAGCAAATAGTAGATGAAAAATCTGAAAAACCTGAGGTTTGTCAAAAATACCGGACATAATTGATCTGGATAAATTCTGCAGTACGCTCCTAGGCTGTCTGCTCAACCTACTGCATCCCACAATGCATCAGGATCAGGCCCTGTTCTTCATCATGTAATGTTGTGGTGTAATCGGTGTAGTTCATTATCTCCACCTGCTGTGAGATTCTGGACCAGAGTCACTATTTAACAGACACCTGAGGACAAGTGGATGAACTCAGCATCACTGTGGAGGAGACGAGTGTCCACATGTGACACATACAGCTGTTATTTGCTGTGTCTCAATTCTGGAACTGCAGCCCGCATTGGCTGCAATCTTTGTGGGCTGCGAAGGCTACACCTAATGGTCGTTAAATGTGACAGTCTAGCCCACAGAGGCTGGTTAATTTGCATAAATTAGCAGAGCTGTCCTTACCCTTGTGTAATGAAGTAGGCATCTGTCACTGACCAACTACTGTTTAGAGATGGAGGATTTTTCTCTCACATTTGTGGTCATTTTGCTTTTTAATGTAATTAAAGAATTGGAAATGCTCTCTCTTGTTTCATTGTGTATTCCTCATAGCTCCTTGATTCAGCAGTACTCCCATCTGTCATATGCATGATGCATTATGGGGTACGGTAAACCGCAAAGGATACATGGGTTGTGTCCTTGGTTACCTGGCCGATGAAGGCTGCATTTGTCAGCCACATTTGAAGGACCCGTCAAAATGGGACAGCCTTCGCACTCGGCTATGACATCAACAGCCGACAAATCCACAAAGACTGCAGCCCCTGGGACACAGCTATAGTGTCACAGATTTACATACACATGAATATTTACAATAAAAATATCATGTTCTTATAGTTTGACACATCAAAACAACTTAATAAAGACAAACACCAGCATCTAATGTGAACACATTAATGTAAATTTTTTTGAAACTATGTAAAAATCTGCATCAGCTGACAGGAAACGGTTTCCATGATGAGGAGCATCGTGGCCATGTGACCACGCAGTATACTACACTAATGTTCGCTTATGACATACTGTGCAGTAATAATGATGAAAACAGCAGGCATCATACATTGAGGGCATTTTGAACACAGACTCTACTGGAGATCTTATTGTGACGTGGTGAATTTTACATTTTGTGTTATTTTGTGTTTTCTAAACTGAACAGATCCTCATCAGCCCCAAGTAAACTAAACTAAAGACAGGTTCAGTTGAAACACTATGTTTGGAGTATAATTGGGTTTTCTGTCATTTCAGAGTTGTTCCTGAACGCATCACACTCTCAGATCATGGACAATTCACACTTGCAACTCAAGAACCTGTTATAAAGTTCAACATGTTGAATCAGCACAATTTCTGTCAGGACATCCTCAAGACTAAAAAATCCAGGTCGGGAACCACTACACAGCAAGCAGATTTCCAGTTGAGTTGAGACGAGGTGGGTCACGTTTCTCCATGTGCGGCTGGCTTTTGGCTCTTTAGGGTCGTGTTTAACAGACGCGGACATTCTCAATCACAGACATAAAGAAACACTAGACAGGAAAGGCTGGTGTATCTTGTGGCAGAATCGTCCGCCATCTTGGTAGAGGACAGGTTTGAGATTTTTCTGTATAAAAACTGCAGTAGAGTAGTCAGTGTGTGTGAAAAATCCAACCATCTATCTATAAAATCTAACTTGCAAAGTATTTGACACAGATTCTGTTGATAAATAAGGTATGATACTGGCTACTGGACCATGTGAAGTGTATAGTTTCTGATAAAAACACCTACTATCACCACACATAACACCTACTAGTGGTAACTCACTTGTCACATAGAGACAGTTTAAGTGGATCCAATATTCCAGTAGTTTTAGTCCAACAGAATTATGACACATACGGTCGTCACGTCTCAGGACTTTGTTAGATGGTTTAGCCATAGAGATCTGGACTAGCTTGATTTTGAAGAGTCTGTTTCTTTGGATCCACAAAATTGGATATTTGCCCTATCATTTGGTAAACATTTTTATGTCAATGATATAATTGCAATTTTCACAATTTGTTCAGAATGCCTAAGGAATGTGCACATGCAACATGTGGAATCCCCAAGTCAAGGGCAATGGGCTGACATTACACAGGTATGTGGATGCAATTACTGCCAAATTTATTTGGTGCCTCTCGATATTAATTCATTTTGAAAGCAATGTAATGAATTGAAAATAACATTTTGAGGAAATATACAGTACTGTTGAGCCCAACTTACTCTAGCCTCTGCTGGTTGCAATTGTATTGATGTTTTAGTATTTCAAGTTGGTCAAGTGTGTCAATCGGATATTTTTGTCATGTCTACAAATCCAAAACTACAAGAAATCAAGTTGATATAGTATGATGATTTTTGTACCAATCATTCACTAGATGTTTATGTTTTTCACCAAGACACGAACTCAGGGGAGATTGAAAGTCCATAAATGCACCTAAATTATCATGTAAAGTGCAGTATATTTACTGGGGGAGGGGCGGAGCTTAGCTAAAACGTTTTATCCAATGACGCTTTCATCTCTAGTGTTTCTTTATCTCTGTGTTCTCAATCACACACTTTAGCTTAGCCTTCATGCTAACCGGAAATACGACACATTTAACGGCCGTACAAACTAACTGAGCTGTTCTATCAACAGTACCTTCATTTAAGCAGTGTATTTGAAATTATCCTCACATTCCTCGTAATGACTCTGTAAAACACATTAATGTCCTCTAATGAACACTTTACACACACTTCCTTTGGTCTGGAGCCACTTTTAGCCGCAGTTCACCGGCCCCATGTGTCCGCTCCGGGCTAGCTTTAGCCAACACACTCGGCCCGGTTCTCACCGTCTCCAGGTCGGAGCTGGAGATCTCCTTCTCCTCCGCGTAGTCCGTCACTCTCTCCAGATCGGCTGCTCCGCTGTCATGTTTCCGCGGCTTCTCTGCCGGTTTCCCGGTGCAGTTCTCCTCGGCTTCCAGGTCCAGGTCCACGTCTCCCTCCGCTGCCATGTTGGGGTCTGTTGATGTCGGAACAAAGAGGACGTTCCGTGGACATGTCGGAAGAAAAACTGTAACGCACTACGGATTAAAGGGACAGTCCGAATGTATGATGAATGTACAGCTCACATCCACATGGCGTTGGCAGCTCATTTCTCCCTGTTGGAAGCATAATGTTTAGCAAAGACCAAAGAAAATGCTATTTTATGTGAACAAGGTTTCCAGTATTAGGGCAGTATTGTTACTAAGGTCAGGAATTACCTCCAGTAACTCAGAGCACAAAGGAACAGAGAACCAACCCACCTCCCTAACTAAACTTATATATTTTTTATTCTAACTAACTCTTACTACAAGAGGTGAGCTCTAAATGATGAATTCTGGCTGTAATTTAAGGCATGACCTTGGACGAGCACATCTAAATCACTACCCATTCTTGTTTTTCCCGCCTGAAAAATCTTTAGTGTCCTACTCAGACCTGAAATGATTATGTCATCATGTCCTTCACTGTCTTCGTGTCATCATGACTGGACTATTGCAACTCGATGTGTCTGGACACAGGTATGACCACGTCACTCCTGTCTCCCTCACACCAGGCTGAACACCAAAGGGGATGGGGCTTTTCAGATTGTGGTGCCAGGTAGTGGGATACACATCCACCTCACCTAAGAACAGCGACCTCTGTTGACATCTTTAAGAAGCAGCTGAAGACACATATTCATTTTTATCATCACTGGGGACTGTGTTTTTCTGAACCGCACTGTTCAAAGACATTTTAAACTTTTAATTACATTCTGTTTTTTTCCTGTAAAGAACGTTCTGAGTTTGTCTCTGTGATAAGTGCTATATAAATAAAGGTTACTCATTTAGTTATGATGATATGACACTGATGATTGATGAGAAACACTTTTCATACTTTTTCATCAGTTTCAGAGGTGAATGAGGAGGCGCAGAGTACAGTACTGACTTTAATGAGCCACTTAATAGATGTCATTGTGTGGATTAGACCTAAACAACTCAATGACTCGGTCTATTCTTGGCTCTTATAAGAGGTTTAAACCAGCACACCAGATTTCCTGCACCTCCAGACTTTTCCAGTCTTTTGTGCGCTTGAGCTTTTTCCAATCTACTGTGAGTGTAATCAAATTAAGAGGAGAGCAACCTTTGTCTTCAGATCCTCTCCTGCTCTCCAGTCTCGGTGTCTGGTTCTCTGTGCCTTCTGCCGTTCGGTCCCTGGCCTCTGATCTGGTTTCTGGACGATCCTGAAGGGGAGGATGTGCTCCTGAAGGACCAGAGGAATGGCTCCAAGGCATTACTCACACTGTAGTCGCTTCATCCTCCTCTATGACTGACTGGACCAGGTGGAGTTCCGGATGACAGGACGTGGTACTCGGGCCCAGGTCAGACTCACATGTACACACATAAAAACAGGTTTATACCATACTATTATTATATTATTCTTAAAAAAAATGCAATTCAAATCTATGCACATCTAAAACCTCAGTCAGAGGTAGAAATACTTTATTAATCTCAGAGTCACAGTTACTCCATGTCAGTATACGATAAAGTTAGATGGAAGAAAAAGTACCAAAATATTATACTGTATTACTAAGATATCTCTAGTATTATATATTATTAATAGAGAAATTGAAATAGAAAATAGAAATGCCCCTCTTAAAATAGAATAATGGCAATTAAAACAAGTCTTGTGTACAATATGTACTGGATAAATGTCAGCAACATAAGTAGGATGTGTGTGAAGCAGAAGTTCAGATGCTGAGAGTGAGCAGCACCATGTACAGCCTCAGCTTACATCCCAAAATCGTTAAGATTGATAATATATTTTCTAATAATTTAGAAAATAACCTGATGAGTGGACTATTAATTAATGATATCAGTGATCACCTGCCTGTATTTATAGCATTTAATGACAGATACAAAAAATAGCCACTGGAGAAGAACATCTTGGAACACAACAGAGAATGATGGATTAAAAAACGATTCAGTGGATCAAGACTGGGAATCAATATGGGTGCAAATAAAGCATATAATGGGTTTCTTAGGAGATTTAAACTATTGTATGACAATAATTGTCCAATTAAACAGTGTGATGGAAAACACAAATTCCAGGATAAGGTTTGGATGTCAAAAGGATGACCAAATGCATGCAAAAAGAAAAATACATTATATAGAGAATTTATAAAATGACAAACTGTAGAGGCTGAAATTAGGTATAAGAAATACAGTATAAGAATAAGTTAATAAACATTATGAGAATTTGTAAAAAGCAGTATTATAGTAAATTACTAGAACATAATGAACTAATGTTAAAGGCATATTTAGTATTTTTAACAGCATAATTAAGAATAAACATAGACAAAGCAATGACCCTCTGTATTTCACTGAAAATGAGAACAATATCAATTACATGAATGATACAGATGACAAGTTCAATAAATATTTTGTAAATGCTGGGCCCTCTTTTCACACCAACATGGAACAGATCCCGTGTTAATGTGATTTTCCTGCTGAAACTAAAAGGTTTAACTTAGTGAGGAGGCAGCGTCAATCCCATTGTTATGTTTGACTTAGTGGTATCCTCCATCACTTCGTTAAGTATAAAGTGTCATAAACTGCAGTACCACCAGTGTCCACTAGGGGCTCACTCCAAGGTGAGTCCAGTGGGCAATTTCCAGGGCTGTTCAGTGATGCTGATGCAGAAATACATCATAATAAAGACTGTAATCCCCCCGCTGGCCACCGGGTGCACCATTCACTGGGCTCCAAGAAGCCCTGACTCCCATCGAGTTGCATTGCACTTTTCTCTGAAAAGACTAAGTGAATAAATGTCAGTCCTGAGTCATCAGGGTCTCAAATGTTTTATTCGGACCCTCTAGTAAGTGAGCTGCTCCATCTTCCATTTTTTTCTCCACTATTAAGAAATTACGGGAAATAATCTGAGTAACCACTACTGTGCTGGACGTTGATTGACATGTCGCTATGGTAACTCAACTTGCCAGAGAAGGTGGACCTTTGTACTTGGGCAGAGTTTTACCTGAGATTCACTCCTCTGTAGTTGTGGTTCAGTGTTTACACTAACACCTTAATATGACTGCCAAAGCCTGGTGACATTTACCGCATCAGTAAGCTAGCGGCTAGTATTAGCTTTCCCATGAGACCTCTGACATATCATGCTCCTGTAGCTCCACCGCCATTTGTCCAAATACAGTTACATTCTGTTTTTGGATCCAAAATATCAGGAAGTGACAACCCGATTGGCCTCAAAACAGCCGTTTAGAAACTGCTGGGTGACATCACGGTGACTTTGTCACTAATATATACAGACTACGATTTGTCCCCACACAGTCCCATTATAAAATGTCCATCATTAGAGCAGAAATAAACATGCATTAGAGCATAAACTAACAGCAGAGTTAGTCTGGTTTATTTCCCTTTCTGTGACACGGAACACATCTGTTTAGACTGCAGATGATCCTCAGGCCAGTATCTGCACATAATGAAGGATATAGGTGTTTTGATTGACAGGTGTTTTCATCATTTCAGCTTATTTCTGGATCAGACTGATCAGCAGAGGCAACATGTGGCCGTTTCACTCAGCCTCACAAACTTATGGCTGACATCATGTGTCCGCTGGTTCTGCTGGAGGTTTTTTCCTTCTGTTAAAGGAAGTTTTTCCTGCTCCCTGTCATCCTTGTTTTGGTCTCAGTGGTTTTGTTGGGTTTACTCTCTGTATAGTCTTGAGGTCTCAGCCTTGAATTGTGAAGCGTCTACAGATAATTGTTGATTATGATAGGAGCTATGCAAATAAAATTGAATTGAATTCTGAGGAAGGCGACAAGAAGTAACAAACCTCGTGTCTGTCTACAAAACAGAATGACAGTCAAAGTACTCAAGTACAGTAAAAGTACTACTACTTTAGAGTTATAATGACTCAAGTAGAAGTACTCATAAACATCAGTACTTGAGGAAAAGTAAAACAGTACCTAATAAAAAAAACTACTTAAATAGTAACTTCATGAGAAATTTATTTTAGCTTCATATATATTGTTCCTTCTGGTTTGTTTTTTTCTTCATGCTCTATTTAGTTGATAACTTCCTTTAATTTACTTTTGAGGATTTTGGTTATTTTAATGTTGATTTTGTGAATTTTGGCTCATTTTGCCTATTTTGTTCATGTCTGTTAATTTACTTGAGTGTTTTTACTCATTTTGTTTCTTAATTTGTTCATTTTTTACATTACCTGGTTGTTTTCTTCATTTTTCCTCCTTTTTTGCTCCTTTTCGTCGTGTTTGTTGATTTACTTCAGCACTTTTGCTCAATTTTGTTGTTTACTGTGATTTCTGTTAATTTGCTTGATTACTGTGTTCATTTTGCAGATTTTTTCCCTTGTTGTGAGGGTTGTGTCAGGAAGGGCATCCGACGTAAAAAACCTATGCCAGATCAAACATGCAAATCATTGGTATTTCGCTGTGGCGACCCCTGAGGGGAGCAGCCGAAAGAAGAAGAAGAAGAAGACTGTGTTCATTTTACTGATTATGATAAAAATATTCTGACTGTCTGAGGTGTGGATCTCAATGTAACTGAGTAGAGTGATTTCTTCCGGCTTTCAGAGAGAGCAGACGCATTTTCTATCTGCTCCCGTCCCCGTTTCTCTGCTTGCTATGTCTGTCTGTGTGTTTTTTGTGCTCATTCTCTGTCTCCCCCTAAAAAAAACTCAAACAACATGGAATTGAACAGCTGGACTTAAATGAAATTGACACACAGGAGACGGGTTGGGGGGAACCCAAGATCCTTGGAGGACAGCGGCTGCTGGACATGTGAGAATTTCGTGGACGTATGGGAACTTATGTGTTTTTGAGGTGGTGTCCATGGAGGATGTGATGGATATTTATCTATTCGGAACCATGATAACAGGATTTCTGCTGATTGGCTTGGGTGTTTTCCTGGCTATTGACACAAAGCCCAGTAAAGCTTTGTCCTCAAATTAAGCAGCTGGGAAGAGAATCTGGCAGCACGACATGGACAATTTCTGAGGTAAATCGAAGAGGGGTTACAACACCGAGATGCCGGGTTCTTTTTACAGGAATGGTTTTGAAGTCTGGTACCAAAATACATATAAAATTGGAGCACTGAGGAGATTAAATTCTTTTCTGCCTCAAAGTGATGGCTTATCTTGTTTTGTCTTCTGGATCCCCTCGCAACCTTCACAGGCTGTGTGTAATCTCTCTCCCTGGGAGTAGACGCTGCTTGAGAATGTTCTGCTTATGACCCTCCCCCGCCTTTCATAAACATTCTGATGGAGGAGCAGGGTGAACTTTCTGATGGACATGTTGCTGCCTGGTGGGAATCATGGTACTTAGCATCTGACAAGTGCAGGAGAGGGTTCTTGACTGCTGTCAAGGTGAACTTTCTATGGACACATGTCACCACGATAACCACCATGGAACTTAACATCTGGACAATTTGCACTGAGGAAGGATTCTTGACTCTATCAGAACTGATAACACACAATGCATCCATTGATCATATGGACATTTTACATACACACCCCAACTCTCTCTGACCTTGCTTTGTTGATGTGTAGGAACCGTCTGCTAAATGTGCAATTGCCCTAATGTATCACCCCCTTCCCCTCTTCCCCCCCACGGCACGTGGCTGCGCTCACATTCGCTGCGGCTCACTCCCCCTTGGTGGGAGGAAATGTAGTTTGTTACCTCATATTCATACATGTGTAATAACAATAAAGTTTAATCTAATCTAATCTAATCTAATCTAGAAGTACACTCTTCACCACAAATATAGCTGAGTAAGAGTAAAAAGTACTTTGCAGGACTCCTGTCAGAAGTACATGTGACTGAACAAACTACTCAAGTACAGTACATGTGAGTAAATGTACTTGAGTACCTCTTGTTGCTCATATTTTGGGGTTTAGAGCAGAGAGTTTGGGGGTTATTTTGAGTCATGTATTTTATATTAGCTTCATTTGTTTTGTTGTTTATTTGTTCTGTATTTCAGATGGACCTTCGGTCCATCCGTCTGTCCATCTGTCTGTCCATCTGTCTGTCTGTCCATCTGTCCACTCTGTCACATCTCACAAACCCACCGTGCTTTGTGTAAATCATCACACGATGCTTGTCCATGTGTTTGCGTTGAAGCTTTTCTCTCTGTAAACAAAGCGTGTTTCATCTGCAGCCTACTGAGACCATACATTGAGTGTTCTCACTCAACCGGAGATGTGCATCCTCTAATGTGCTTTTGTTTGTACTCTGGCTCCTCCTCCTCTCCCACAATGCACCAGTAATTATGGCACAGAGAGAGGGGCCCCCAGGAATGCTGGGAAAACAGAAGACAGTTTACAGAAAAGCAGCCGTTTTGCGACACAAAGTGCTTTCCAGAAGTGGAGATGAGGAAACCTGGTGGTGATGCTTCAGGGTCTGACAGATTCATCCATGTCTTGTCAAAAGGGGAAAAAAAGAAATGATGCAAACAGGAATACTCGAGATCAGAAATACTTTAGAAATGTATGAAAAAATCAGAACAGCTGAATGAGAAAAAAAATCAAGCACAATGTAATGAATAAACGATTTAAATATTTTTAATACATCACTTCATCAGTTTCTATTTATTAATAATAGTAACAATAGAAATAACACTAATGTTTTATGGTAATTTTTCAGAAAGTAAAGCTGGTATGAAATTGGTGAATGAGAACAGTTTGGCACAAGAAAAACCAACCAACCAACCAACCAAATTGTTTTGATACAGTTTCCGTAGGCAAGGTTTTCAGATAGGTTTTCACTGATATGATTGACATTTCAGAGGATGTGGGCATGGCTTGTGAATTCTCTTCAATTAGCCTGCATGGGACACAGCTGTTTGAAGAGGAGGTGATAAAGCAGCCGACGGGACGCAGCAGCTGGGGGGGTGATGAGAACTTATTAGGATCGAGATACCGACAGAACAGGTGGAGAATCTAGAGAGGAAACAGAAGGTCAGGACTCAGGTGTCACTGACATCCTGAACATGTATGCTGTATCATGGATCCACTGTGTGATTTTCAGAGCTGATGTTCACTGACAGACAGTAAAACTGTTTCATCTTCAATCAAATTAAATCAACACAATCAAAAAGGGTTCTTCTTCAGAAATGCACAGGGACTGACTGGATTAGGAATCAGTCTGTGATTCTACAGACCATAATGGATCAGAAATCACTCAGAGATGATTTGTGTATAACTGTGACATCTCATCCTCTGTGGTTTTAAAGAGGACAGTCCAATCCTTGGCTCTAGTTTTGTTGATGGTAATTGAACAGAAATGATTTCTCTGTAGTTTTATGCAGAAAACTGCTAAGACTGCTAATTGCTAAGAACATCCTTCATTCAGAAGTGGCTGTTCTCCTCAGCAGTGGATCAGAGCTAGTGTGTGTGTAGTTTTGGGAGAAGAGTTGTTTGTTTTTCTGTGGTTTCAGCAGGATAATCAATCAGTAATTGATCAGAAAGGATCCATGCTGCAAATCTCATTGTGTCTGCTCTGCTGAAGGTCATCCTCACTGAATGGCGGTGGGATTATCCCAGTGCTCCACTCTGCACACTAACCCAAATCTAATCCCCCCCACTCTCTCCGCACTAAGCACTCAGGGCTTTTCACGAGCCGCCGGTAGCGTTCATGGGCACACAGCTGATGATGAACGCACTTTACAAACATCGTCATGGTAGTACATGAATGTTTGACAGGTTCTGTTCTACATCAGCTATGAACATACTGTGTCACACAGAGGCTTCATGGACAGGACACTTCAAGAACAGGTGGCGAACACGTTGAGAACATACTGAATGCTCAGAACTGGACGAGTGTTGGGTTTAAGGCACTGAAAACGGTTTCCTTTTGTGATTGTGACATAAAAACAGGGACAACAGGAAGAAGCATTATTTTCATTGTCTGATGCTTTAGGCATGGGGTCTCTGACCTGTGTGCGTGTGGGGGTGGGGGGTGTCACCATTCACCAACAACATGACATTAAAAATGCAATGAAGCAAACACTTGAAAACAACATGCAAATCAAACCAAATGAAAATGACATTAAAGCTGCAGTAAGGAGGTGTCATCCTGTTTTATTCACAAACAGACGGTAAACGTTCAAAGGCCTGTTGGTGAGTTTTTGTATTCAAGTAAAGAGCTGATGTGTCAATGAAGACGTTGGCTCAGTTCTTCTGCTCCTCTACTCCTCAGACTGTGCAGACCCCTAACGCTGTTGTAGGAGCCAGTGACATCACATCACTGGGGTGTAATTGTCGAATTTTGTAAGTCTGGATTAAAGTGGAGTTTGTCCCGGTGTAACTGCAGTGAAAGGAGGAGGGGAGGACAGATGGCCCTCCTCCTCCTCCTCCTCCTCCTCTTGGCCTAATCTGGGTGTTCAGGAGGGGGAGGGCAGCGGGCTTTGGCCACCTCTCATCCTGTTTTTCTGTTCTGGCAGCAGCAGAGCCTCGGCTCGCAGGATATTATGGACAAAAAACATCAGACTTCCCTGAGAAGAGAAACTCAGCGGCGGGTCTGCTAATCCAGAACAGGGAGCAGCGACCAGGGCTGGATTCAGAGCCACTCCGCCTCGTCGGTATTCTCCAGAAGTATGTGAGGATGCAGTTGGGGCTGTGAGGACACTGTGTGTGCTGGATGCTCATGGCCAAATGTGGAGTGGCGGTGGCCGAGGAGAAGCAGCATAGAGGCACCATGTCGGCCACTCAGGGGATGAACCGCACTGGCGCCTACAGCTACGTCCTCAACATGGTGGCCTATCAGGTGAGAGCTGAGACTGTGCAGGTTTTCAGATGATGACACCCAAAGGAAACTTTACAGGGTGTCATTAGGGGAGACGAGACCCCATCTGAGAATCACATCAGCGGCTTTAACATTCACTAAGAGTCTCCTCCAGTAAACGAGCAGACCAGTATAAAGGAGAAACATCAAGTTTGATCAGTTGAAGTTCAGTCACATGTCATATGAATGTGAGGGTTGGTGATGCAGTCTGCCTCCTGATGCTACTGTCTAAATACCTACACCACAATGAGGAAAGCGACAAAAAACAAGACAATTCATGAGTAAAACATGTAACAAAATTAGCAAAAATGTGCAAAATCATCAAGAAAATTTGAATAAATTTGTCCAATTATAAAATTAACATAATTGGTAAAAATGAAGAAAATAATCAAGTACATTACCAAAAATAATAATATTATTAAAATCAGCAACAAAATGTGCATAAATAATAAACTCAATAAGTGAAGTAAATTAATACCAAAACTAGAAAAATGAACAGTGGTAAAAAAAAAAAATGCTTCAAAAAAAGGAATAAAAATCAAACAAATGAGCAACATTAGGAAAAGTGTTCAAAAAAATCTAGAAAATGAACAACAATGACCGAGACGCCCTACAGTGTAACACACATTACTCTTTGAAGTTACTTTTTTAACCTGTACTCATGTACTTGTGTGTTTGAGGTATTAGAATTCTGACGTATTTCTACTTGAGTACTGACTGGGTATACTCTGCACACCTGTACTTGAAGTTTGGTTGAAGTCTGACGGGATAACGTGGTGCTTTGACTTCGTGCTCCCCCAGCACCCATTTGTCTCAACATAGTTTTATTTCATTCACGCCTCAAAAAAGGAAACGTCACTCATGTCCAGGACAAAAGTGTTTGTCAGGTTGCTGCTTTACGTCTCTTTTGCCATTTTCATCTTTCACGTTGTTTAGGTAGGTTCACGTTGGCCTGGGCGGCTTTGCCGACCATATGAAGTGATACTCACTTCCTGTAGGTGGAGTTAAATGGCTGAGACACTGAGTGGAATGAAAGCAGATGAATAAGGTCTAAATGCTGTTATCATGTTTCCATCAGTGACCAACGTTATCATAATCATTTTATTTTCTCCAGTCTCTTGTTGAGGCAGAGACAAGGCCTCCACATCCCATGCTTGTGTCTAAGAAACGTCATTTTTGTGTCAAAATGTTCAGAAGACGTATGACTAGTGAAAAATGGATGCAGGACTTTCGGACATAAGTCACATTCACGTCTCCCATTGAATGAGTGGAACTAAAGGGACTGCAGGTCTCCTAGAACGGCGCCACAGAGTCGGCGCTCTCATGGATAAAGGACGTGACTTGTCATTCTGACTTGGCTTCAAAAACAAAACAACAAAATCCAAACAAAACTCAAACTCTGTCCTGTTGGATGGTGATCAGCAGAGAACAGACTTTTCCAGATCCTCGTTCGGTGGGACCCCTGAACATTCACAGTGTGGTCCTTAAACCCCCTCTGTTCACTTTACGCTGTGATTCAGCTCATTGTTTCTGGATAATAAATCTCCTCCAGGCTGTAGTTATGATATAGTATCTACCTTAACTACCTTTACAAACCTGCTGTGGGGGTCTTTGCAGAGGCCGGGGCCCAAATGTTCATATTAGATGATATTTATGAGTATCTTTGTCAAAGTATTCTTTTAAAATTATTATTTTATTCAAAATTATAGGTAGATTTTTGATTTTGAGTGAAAGTTGAAGAAACCTACCATAAGATTTATTTGGATAAATTCAAACAAAACCAACAAATAAGCACACCCTTGTCCTTGTGGAGACGTCACTGTAATAGTAATGATGGTCTATTGTCCACATGTCCTGTCCAGGTCTGTCTCCTGCTGACTGAGTTCTAGTGGAAAAAGAGCAGGGAATAATGCACCGTTTCACGCATTTACATTCAGGTCGTTTCACGGTCAGAACGATGCAGATGTTCGTTTTAACCAGAGCAAACACGTGTTATATGAAATGAGTCTGAAGAATCAGTTTTTAAACAAATCAAATCCAGTCCAACTCTAATGATGTACAAAGGAGTTTCATGGCGAGGTTAGACATGAGTGACATCATCTTATCTCATGCCTTTTGAAAAAGTTTCAGTGCATTGAAGTTTCTGTTCAAGACGCGTGAAGGAACGCTGCTGTCTGATGAGTGGAAGGAAAACTGATTTTACTTATATTACACTGAAAATACAGAACATTTTGACAAGTGACACAAATATGATGCATGTTATAGTTTATGCAGCCAGTGAATTAATACTTTTAATAAGTAAATAAAAGAACAGTCTGCACATACACAGGCGTAAATCCTGAGTATGTCATATAATATTAAACCTGTTCCAGATGAACCTGACACAGTCACACATGAACAGCTACCATTTTGAAAAAGCTTGTTTCCATCATGTTTCCACATAAGGTTAGTTTTTGAAGATCCAAGATATTGATACTTTAATGTGGAGTGATGAATTAACTAATAGTTTAATATTTAACTGATAGTTAAGTGATAGTTAACCATTAACTAATAGTTAACTAATAGTTGACTAATACTTAAGTGACAGATGACTAATAGTTAAGTAAGAGTTAACTAATAGTTAAGTGATAGTTGACTAATGATTAAGTGACAGTTAACTAATAGTTATGTGCTAGTTAAGTAATAGTTAAGTGACAGTTAACTAATAGTTATGTGCTAATTAAGTAATAGTTAAGTGACAGTTAAGTTACAGTTAACTAATAGTTAAGTGACAGTTAACTAATAGTTAAGTATAGTTAACTAATAGTTACTTGACAGTTAACTAATAATTAAGTGATAGTTGAGTGACAGTTAACTGACAGTTTAGTGTAACAAAGAGTTAAGTGATAGTTAACTAACAGTTAAGTGACAGTTGAGTGATAGTCAACTAATAGTTAAGTGATAGTTTAGTGATAGTTAAGTAATAGTTAACTGATGATTAAGTGATAGGATGAGGATGTTTTTGTCATATATTCCTGGGGTTAAGTTCTAGACTTTGAGGAAGAGGCTGGAGGCGGGACACTGAGGTGGAGGGAACCAACTGGAGCGGAGCAGTCCAGAGTGCGAGTGCGATGGCAAGGGGTTGTTGATGGCGAGCTATGGGCCATCGAAGAAGAAGTTCTAGTCTTTGTCCCTCAGTGTCCTCCTCAGTGCAGGATGTGTCCAGTAGTCTCATCAGACAAAGACACACCTGTGTCCATCTCTGCTCAGTGTTTTACCTGAGGCATAAGTATTGACACCTCACCAAGTTTACCTTGTGGTCAACGGTTTTAGTTCAAATCTGGTTTATTTTGACTGAACAGGTTTACAGGAGGCTGTAAAGAACCTTAAAAAAATCACAACTGAAATGATTGGACTCAATAAAATGTCTTTGGCTGTTTTTCTTTAGTCTGTTGGAACATTTGTAATTACCCTTACCCACAAAATCAGTATGAATACTTTTGTGGTGTTACTGCACGACCCATACAGAAATACAATGAGTTAATAGTTACAGTTAGTATAATATGTCTACTTTGCAGAGACTGGTCATATGTGGTTCTGATGAAACCAAAGGTTAACAACATTATTTATACATTATTTACAGTATTCAGGTATGTGACCTGTGTGGCGGGTGGGGCTTTACTGATAGCAACAGCTCTTTATGTTTTAATGTCTCATCTGAAGTTGAGTTTAATGACATTGTGTAGAATAAGAGTCATATGTCACACATAAGATGAACATACGTAACCATTATTGGTGAAACACTGATCAATCCTATGATCTGTTTCTGAGCCTTTAACTGACATGGTGTTGATGTCAGTGTGACCTGAATGCAGATTTACACAGGACTACTTTCATATTGACAGTGACTATGCATTTCCTTCCATGTGCTGGAGAAGACTTTACACAGTGTCCGACTCTCCCATGATCAATTCAAGATCTTGGCAAAAAATGAATGCAACTCTGGACGTAAATAAATTTTGACACATTGCAGAAGCTTATTGAATCAATGCCACAGCAAATGTGGGTCGTAATCAAAGCTAAAGGCATCCAACAAAATATTATGCTCCCTAGCAAACTGAAGCCTTTTTGTCTGATTAGCCTCACTGATAAGTGGTTTTCTTGAGGCTACACAGCTATTTAGTCCCAATCCCTTGAGCTGCCTTTGC
>JAQQAE010005912.1:0-17169 GCA_029823295.1 Pseudamia nigra
CCCCCAACACTGGTGAACCACACATGTCTTTCAGACACACAGGCATTGTTCTTCCAGCATCACAAGCTATAAAAACTTAAGTGTCACATCCCATGATGTTGAGTCATCATTTTGTGTGTGTGCTGGAAGTCCTGTGTTTAATTACTTCTTTAAACAATCACTGTGACAAATTTATGGCAACATAAAGCTATGATCGTTGAAGTTAGTCAGTGTTGCATCAACGCTGGCAGATATAGATGCTATAACAAACAAGTATTACAATAAATTCAGAGTCAAATTTGTAGATTTACAGATTTTAAAATATGTATAGCTCTGTTTCAGTGATTTGTGAAATCATTCTGAGCGTTAATACAGTGCTGTGAAAAATTATTCCCCCCTTCCTGAATTCTTATTTTTTGTATATTTGTTACAGTTAAATGTTTCAGATAATGAAACTATTTTTAATATTGGACTAAGATAACTTGAGAATAAATAAAAAATGCAGTTTTTAAATAACTGTTTTATTTATTATGGGAAAAAGTTATCCAACTCCACCTGGCCCTGTCTGGAAAAGAGTGTCCTGGCTCTTGTTAAATCATGAATAAACTGTGATTAACAATACAGTAATAAACCTTCCCAGGAGTGACCAGTCTGCTAAAATTGCTCCAAGAACACATTGACGACTCATACAAGAGGTGACAAAAGAACCCAGAACAACATTTAGAAACCTACAAGTCTCACCCACCTCAGATAAGGTCAGTGTTCATGATTCAACAGAACGGAGGAGACTGTGTAAAAACTGCATCCATGGGAGAGTTCCAAGGTAAAAACCACTGCTGACAAAGAACACAAAGGCAACATCTTGATGATCCCCAAGACTTTTTGGAAAATGTCCATCCCACTACATCTGGTATAAAACTAAAACCACATTTCATAAAAAAGAACATAATAGAAACAGTCAGACAGTTTCAGTTTGAGTTTAGGCATGTTATAGTTGCAGTAAATCTCTAGGAAATGAATGTAAGTCTATGTAATGTCCCTCAGACACAGTGAAACCCATAGTGTGTATTGTTCAGATGCGTCAGCAGATGGAGGAGCAGGTGGCCCAGAAGTCCACTGAACTGGAGCAGTACCTGCAGCGCGTCCGTGAGCTGGAGGACATGTACCACCAGCTGGAGGAGGCCTTAGAGGATGAGAGGAAGGCCAAGCAGGATGAGGAGGCCATGCGAAAACTGCAGGCCAGGTCTCGTATAGTCATGCCATGTACATGTGTTAGATGAGAGTAAATATGAATGTCTGAGCTCATTCTGTTATGAACTATACAGACCGTGTGTATTTTGGATTCTGCATCTTCTGCAACTTTATACTGGACAGGACTTCACATGATAAATTAAATCTCAAACTTGTGTGACTGACTCACAGACTGCTAGAGGACGAGGCAGTGAAGACGGCTGAGCTGGAGCAGATGCACCTGCAGCAGCAGAGGGCGCTGTCGCAGACTGAGGCAGAGAAGCATGAGCTGGTGGCTGAACAGCAGGCCAAGGAGAGAGAGCTGCAGGCAGCCATGCAGCAGCTGGAGAGACTAGAAACAGAGCAACAAGGAGTGTTGGAGCAGTATGAGGTGACGTCCACATGTTTTATCTATGACAAGTGACGCTGACTGGATGAGGGGAAATCGTCCTAAATGACTGGATACATTGGATGTGAATAGTATGTCTCTACTCAACTTGTTTTTTTTAGATTGTAACAGTTTTATCAAATGTTAAGCCTAAAACACAGGCTGTATTTATTACATACTCATTCACATTCATGTATCTGTGTGATATGCAAATATATGCATATATAAACTTTATCTGTAATATATAAAATCTGTACGAAATTACAGACCATATAATGCATGTGTTGTCATGTACGTACAAAAGCCAAATTTTGCAATGGACGTTTCATACATATGCACATATATGATCATGTATCATCCATGATTCATCCAGAAGATGTATGTGACAGTATGTTTCCTTGTGAGTGACAGAGCAGGTTTGATCTTTACCATCAACCCCAAACAAGATGCATATAGACATGTGAGTATTATAGTGCTATATGTGGTGAATTTGGTTTTAGGAAACCAACCTAATCTGATAATAATCCTGATGTGAAAGTGAAGACTATACATTTTGATGTTTAAAGTTTATATTTGCTGAATATTAATCCTGATGCATGTCAATGTTTATCTGTTATTCATAAACTATACTGAATCAGGAAATATGAAATATGTTTATATGTTTTTTCCTCATCTTGCTGTACCTCTCTAACCCACTGTACAGACAAAATAATTCATTAATGCAGCCAGGATGCTCTCGTCTGATTTAAATGTTTTTATGAGAGCTTATATGCATTTTATTTTGGCAGAGACTCTGCTCAAGAGAAGCTCTGGGCCAATCTGTGCAAGCCTGACTCAGAGCCTGGTGTCATGATTTTATATGACAAAACTAGAGTACAGAAGATGCTTTGGAGTTGATTATTACTGAGCTTATTTCAACTTTAATTCAATTTGTTGTCCTTGTTGTCTCTTTAAATGAGAACTAGCTCTCAGTTGACTTACCTGGTTAACTAAAGGTTAATTTTTTTTTGTTTTTAAAGGAGGAGGTGGGAAGGTGATGGAGATTATTTTCTTGGATTTGCAGGCGAGCGATGGTCCGGTGACTGCAGCAGCATAGCTGAAAGAATTAATTCAGCCAGATTTAAAGAGCAGCCGATTAGGGGCGTGTCAGGCAGGGATGATAGTGATTGGACAGAAAATTCTGTACCTGACTGAGCTACGCACAGGCTTCATATTCATGTCATAGTTTGACATATCCATCCATAAATACTGTATGTACTCCTGCTGACATTTGACTGTTACTTTATGGATGACAGAAACTAGAGTTATGTTGGTAGTTAATGCTAGCTGATGTGTTAATGCTAATTACCATCATCTGATATTATTTTCCATGAGGATAGCAGGTTTTCAAGCTCCTCACGTCTCTTATTTAACATCATGATAAAGTACAAAATGTGATGATGTTAATGAATTTGCCATGTTTGTCCTAAGT
Source organism: Pseudamia nigra (assembly GCA_029823295.1). Classification (NCBI taxonomy): domain Eukaryota; kingdom Metazoa; phylum Chordata; class Actinopteri; order Kurtiformes; family Apogonidae; genus Pseudamia; species Pseudamia nigra. Next base: position 3,069 of record JAQQAE010005912.1, read on the forward strand.
ACAGTAAAGGTTATTGGCTGTAACTCAGAGATGCTCAAACTCTGTATTCATCTGATTACAACCAAATGTTGAAGATTATAACTTCCTCCTCTTTCCCTGATTCGACAGCTGATGAAAACCCACATTTATTTGTTTCCTTTCCCATTTACAGATGGTGTCAAGGAAGCTTGAACGAGCAACAAATAAAACTAAGATTTGGAAAGATAAAGTGGCCAAACATGAAGGACTGGTGCGTCTCATCCAGCCAGGTACATGGACAACTTATTACCGATGAGTATTTACTCTTAGAGCTGTGTCATTATCAATCAGAGACAATGTGCAAAATATTTTTATATGATAGTTTTTAAAGAGACATAAAAGAAAAAACATGTTGATAGGAGTTCATATCAATATATGTATTGAGACATGTCAAATTTTAGTGTTGCATCCAGATTTTTGGACAGTTACTTGTATTTTCTTGATTATTCATTGAAGAACACAAAAATAATGTGAGATACAGAAAAGGACAGAACAAGACACAACATAAACACAATACACAAATGACATCAAATGCATTAAAAGTAGAAAATATAGAAGACAAGCTGATCTAAATGGAACACAAAAGACAAAAATTTAAAATAAAAAGGTGCAAAAAGACAAACACTTAAAAGTTGCAAAAGGGTACATGACATAAAAGATGAAAATTATGTAAAGATGCAACAAGAAGAAATACATTAAGACACAAACACACCTGTACTATTTGGTTTTGTGATTTAATATTTTTTTTATTTTAATTTAACATCATACACAATACATTGGATTTCTTATTCAGCAATGTTTAAATCTGAGTGAATATGCTGAAGATAATGCCAGAAGATATTTTAAAAAATCACAATAGCAATTGGACAATGTTCAAACGTTAACATAAAACCCAGTGTCGATGTGTGATGAGTTTCACATCTGTCATTTGTCTTAATGCCCCGAACTGTTCTTCCGTCTGTCTGACTGTGGACTTTTAGGCTATAAGGAGCCTCAGAGGACGACAAACTGGGGTCAGGCTTCGTTCATGGACATTGAGCTGGAGATCAGGAAGAAGTTATGGCAGGAGAGAAAGAAGCAGGCGGATCCGGCTCAGTGACGGCTAACTGCGCTGAATCAATGCTGCCTAATGCAGATGGCTGTATCCAGATGAAGAGTTTGATCACACGAACGAATGGTTTCATTTGATTAATTTTGTCTTGAATTATTTCCATTTTAACAGTCTTTCTCTAACATAAATTCAGGTTTTAACTTTCACATTTTGGTTTTATGTAGTGATTTTTGTGGCAGATCCACTGATAGATTTCTCGTTTTCGTCTGATATAGTCCTAACAACGCTAGAACACAGGAAAACAGAACCTTTTCCTCTATAAGAATACCGCCTCTCTCTGCATTTCCTTTTATTTCACATTAAAACCAGGAATATTTGAATGATGTTGCTCCTCCGTGATAATGACGAGCCTCCTCCACCAGGTGTCATCGTGTGAACACGTTCTCTGTTCGTTGTAAGGGGAGTGGAAGTGGGAGCTGCTCTGCTGGTGGTGCAGGCACATGTGGAAACTTCAGACCAACACAGCCGTCCTCTGTTGAAGAGAAGGACAATAATGATGCTGCACTTTTTAAAAGCTCTTTAAGGAAATCAATGTGTCTCTTTTTCTGGAATGACGGAATCGGGCTTATGACTGGTGTTGCTGAGTGCACACGTCTTTACTGTTTCACTGCTGGAAAAAAAAGTGAAAAATAATGCATTAGTCTGTAATCGCATTGATGCATGGTAAACACACTGTTAAACGTGCCTCAAATGCAGTAAATCAGAAAAATAATTCACTTTGTGTGTATTTTGGAGTGTGAATGTCCATAAAGCCCTGCATAGACAGCCTAGTGTTGTAGTCCAGAGCCATAAGGGGTGAGAAGGCAGCTGTGAAAATAAACACAGCAAAAAACACCTTAGGCGTTAAGTATAAAACGTGTTTTTTTTTTTCTCAAATCAAAGTAATGATGGCAACATAAATCAATAAGTTCATAGAAATACCTACAGCATTATACAAGACAGACAATCAAGAAAGCAACGGGGATAAAAATGACAATATTGTGCCCTTTGACCCTAGAAATAAATATACCAGAAAAAAAGAAAAATGAATAAAAACATATAAAGTCAGTCATTGTAGATTCATATTAGATAATGATGAAATTAACCCTTGATGAGAATCCATATTTTTATGTTGAGATCACCTCTACAGACGTATTTCTTACTGCTTCTTACAGAGGCATGTGACCCCCACTGCCAGTCAAAAGTTCAGACACTCCTTCTCCTTCAGTGGGTTTTCTTTATTTTTATTATTTTCAACACTGTACATTAACACTGAAGTCATCCAAACTGTGAAAGAACATGCATGGAGTTATGTAGTAAACAAAAACGTGTTAAATGACTTGGAACATGTCTTATATTCTAGATTGTCCAAAGCAGCCACATGTAGCTCTGACAGCTTTGCACACTCATGGTATTCACTCATCAGATTCATGAAGTAGTCACCTGGAATCACAGTTGTGCCTTGTCAAAAGTTAGTTTGTGCCATTCTTCTCAATCTGCTTTAGACCATCAGTTGTCTTGCACAGAGGAAGGGTGACTACAGAGTCAAAAGCCGTAACAGGGCAACTACGACTACTGTTCAAATCCATGGTCAGCAACATTCAGTTAAGTAAAGAGAAAAATGAAAACCATCAAATGCTGCGCTGACACTGGTTCTCATGGGGACAATCTGAGGACGGTCATCACGAGAGCCAGTGTCATCACAGTGTCTGATGGCTTTGGCGACCGCGCTTTTGGACAAATTCAAAGATCTTGAGATTTTTCAGACTGACTTCCATTTCTTAAAGTAATGATGGACTGTCTTTCCTCTACTGTTTCTTGAAGAGTTAAAAAATAAATTCCTGAACACTGTCTGAACTTGCAATAAAACATTTATTTTCTACTTTTTTGGTCTCAGACCTTCATCAGGCAAACAGTTTGCAGTGATGGGCAGGTCATCTTAAAAAGACAATGGTTACACACCTGTAGCCAATCATCATCATGGCATCATGTCTACACAGCAAAAGAACAGATAACCCTGAAAACAGCACAACTAATTCATCATCCACACAAGACTACAGCATACAGCACTAAAAAAACCCTAAGTAATTAAAAAAATAATTTAATTAAAAAAAAAATCTAATGAAATTAAAAAATAAACTCAATTAAAGAAGGAACTCAGACATCAAAGTCAATTAAAATCATATCAAATTCATAACTTTTTTTTTTTTAAGACATACAGTGGTGCTCTGGCTAACAAATTTAATCTGTTCTGGCGTCACGTTCATTGGGCAAATCATTCACTAGCTGGAGCCGATTTTTCCATAGGAATACATGTAAAACCAATCAATTCGTTCTGGACCCACGACAAACTCCCATATAAAGCATGTATTACACACCCGTACGTGCACATTTATTCATTATTATTATTTGAAAAAGAAGTTATTTTAATTATCTGAAACGGAATGCATGAAAATAGTTCTAAAAATGATCTAGAATGTATTCTTACCTTGGCTTATGACTTGGCAGTGTGTCAGTGGACACTGCACATCCATAGCTGTAAACACGGCTCCAGACATCGGAGCTGCCGGCTCTAAGCACAGCCCAGCATGTTTACGGCTACTGTTGTTAGCTACGGCTAACAACACAGCTCCGGCTGTTTTGTCTTGATTATTTTTGATACTTTTATATATTGTTTTGTCCATTTTTGTAAATTTTTTTGATTATTTGGATTATTTTGTATATTGTTTGGTTCATTTTTGATTACTCTGATCATTTTGTATATTGTTTTGCTCGTTTTCTTGACTATTTTGTTCCTTTTGTGGGTTGTCTTAATTGTTTGTTATTTTGTTGATCATTTTGTTTATTTGGGGGATGTTTTTTGTTACATTTTTGGTGACAGTTCGTTTTGTTGCCTGTTTAGTTTATTGTTGTTCCACTGGGTTTTTATTTTGTTCATTTTCTTGGTGATTTTGTTCATTTTCTTTGATTTTGTTATTTGCCCATTTTGAAGCTTATTTAATTTATTTTCCAAACTTTCCTCTGTGTTGTTGTTAGTACCACTGCAGTTCCTCGTGCAAATAAGAGAAAACAGGAGAGCATTGTTATGAGACCGGTAACTGGATCAGATAAGAAAAAACCCACATTTTGAGGTGTGCGTTCATAAATATACCTGCTAGTGTCGGGGTTACAAAATGACCTCACTGTTCCAGTAAGCACAAAATAAAAATGAATCTTACTCGATGCACATGAAGCTCGAAGAAGGACATGTTTCTGTCAAAACAACCAAGAACAGCAACAAAATAACACTGTTCAGTCACGTACCCTCACCTTTACTCTCCCCCGATCAGGTTTCATTGACAAAACAGACATCTTTACTGTTGTCTAGGAACTCTGTAACACAACCTATCAGCTCATTCAGGGTGTCTGTTGGTGTCGCCTCCCAAGAAGCTGCCCTCACAATGCAGGTCTTTTCTTTTGTGACTTCTACGTATCAAACCACCCAGATTTGTTCTTTCTAGGAGAGGAGCTGAGAGGAAACGAGCCGGTTCATCTAAAGTTCGAGTTGTCAGAGCAGGAGATGGAATCCAATTCATACATTGACCCCATGCAGATCTCTTTATACCAGTGGTTTACAGATAACATCGGATATAGAGACGGATTGTCCAATTCTCCAGGTTCATAATAATCCTCATGGCTTCTCCTTTCATGGATTCTTTCATTTGGATGACCGGTGTCTTCACTTACCACCCTTTCAACTTTTATCATATCAAAAAAGAATCAAAAATATCACTAAATGGACTTTCATACCAGTTGTTTGTCTTGAATGTTATATGATAAATAGATTTGCTGCTCACATTTTTCCTCTGAGATATTTATATCCTCTAATCTGAGAAAAATGTGCTGTTTTTTTTTCTTTTTTTGTATAAACTATTCTCAGAGTTGGTATTTTTCTAATCTCTGTAGCTAATGTGCACAAGCCCTTGACATTCCAAAAATAAGGCTCGCTCTTGCTGTATCACCCCTCGGACCATGTGTCCAAAAAGTATCCTAATGCCCAGAACAAATTCATCTGATTCCTTTCGAAAATATCCACAGCGAAACTGATTTGCAGCGGGAACATATTTGGGAATTGTCTGCTGGTGAAAAAATGTTTGGCAGATGCCTGTTTTGTAGGTTAGATGACTTCCCACAGTGACCTCACAGCCCGGAGCGTTTCACACGGTTGAATGGATGCTGGGTTGGTGAAAGTGAAACACATCAGGGCCTCAGATAAATAACACTAAGTGAGCCGCAAAAAACACATTAACACAAAGATGAGAAACCCCCACCTCCCTCACTCACTGTTCATGGACGAGTGACCATTGTCCAGATAAGCTCACTTAGGGCCTCTTGATTCATACATTGATAATTTCCCAAGAAATACTGACGTCATCCTGCTTTTTTGGGCGGGACTCGGTGTGTGTTTGCGCTGAGTTTTGGAGCAGGTGCCCGTTGAGGGGCCACAGAGGCAGCAGCGGCCCCCAGCAGCTCTCACGCTGCCCGCATCACAAAGGCCCCAAGGAAGTGGAAACTGTAACACAGCCTGCAGGATTTGGAGCACCAATAAAATAAATCAGTATCATCTGTCACTGGAGTATTTTTGGGGCCCTTGTAAAGCTTATTTTTCAAGCTTTTTTTTTTTCCCCCTGACAAGAAGCGTTTTACTGCAGCTGTGTGCATAAAGAGCAGAAGCTCCAAAAACAACAAATATGTGGAATCTTGATTTTACAGACTGCTTTTGATTTGTCTTTTTATGTGTGAGCAGCCAGCCAGGTCTAACGGAGCTGACCTGAACATTTAGCCATGTTACACAAGTTCAGAGTTACACAGCACTGCTTGGTTTGAGGTTGATAGATGCAGTCATCAGGCATTATATGTCAAGCTTTACAGCAGAAATCGCTCATGAAGGCTGTAATGAAACCAAAAGCATGCCGCGGTTATGTAACAAGAGAACCCTTTCATCTCTTTAAGTTTTAGACCACGAATTTGCATGAATCTGCTTTGATCCAGATGGAGGAATGCAACTATGTGAGTCAATAGCTGAATGAAATGGCTGATGACCATTCATCTGGAGGAAATGATTCCTGTCATGCCATTCTCCAAAATCCTGCTGGAAAACTTCCGCTGCATCCCCTGTCTGTGGGCAGAGGTCCTAATCTCTGTACCCAGAGCAAAAGTCAGGAGGTTCTGTCCAGATGTTGGCCTGTTGTTGCAGCTCTGCACCTGCTGCCAGAAAAAGTCAGTGTGAAGAAAAACACTCTCCACCTCCCAGCTCTGTTTCAGAAAAAAGAACAAAGAAAATAAATGTAGCTGTGACCTCCAGGAGCTTCCTCTTAGAGACAGCTCATCTCAGGAGTGCAGAGCCATCCGGGCACCTCGGAGCCTGAGCTGGGGTTGTTGCTCGCTCACAGATTCATAGCTGAAAGTGAGCCACCAATCATTATGATCATGATCATCATCTGGCACCAAGGAAGACAAGAGCGGTGTCTGATTACCTTTCATCGAGAAAGAGTCTTTAATACAGACAAGGTGTTTGTAAGAGGCCACGACAAAGGTTTCTTCCTGTATCCTTTCACCAAGTAGTTGAAGTAATTAAAGGAAATGTGTCACACTTTATCCCACTTATCCATGTTTTGTCATTATGTAATGTACAAAAAATGTCACCATAGTTTTATAATCTTACACAGATTCCATTCAGATTTACATGTCAGACATTTGGAGGCGCCGGTATTAAAGGTGCAGTCTATGATGTTGGGAATCTTCCTAGTGCCCACTGTTTTGTAGCAGACTGCTATAAAGGATTAGACAGGTGACCTGCCAGTCATCACGACTTAAAACCTCGCAGGTGCCCGAGCTTATGCACTCACTCACAGAGTTGAAAACAGTTGTAGCTGTTGCTGCTTTGGAGATAGCAACTGTAGCTTATGTAACCACAGGATGACTGAGGAGACACAGTCTGCATTTCACATTCCTTCGACATCTGGCACAGGTAAGGAAAGAACAGACATACTAGCTCGACAACTGTGAGATTGTAAGGCGAGTGGACTGACAGGTTGCCTGTTTAATCATGATTGGCTACTAGCTTGTCTCCAAACATCACAGACTGTACCTTTAGTGCCACTGTGCAATACCAATACTGTTCAAGTGCTGATCTACTTGAAGTCACTATTTTAGGAACAGATCATAAACAGCAGGGGGTGAAGTGATACAAATTATACTGTTCACCAAATCTCACCTGACCTGTCATGTTGTTTGTCCTCTATAAATGTAACACAGAATCTGACAGGTCCGAGCATGAGCTGTGATGCCAGTCTAGCCTTACTCATAATTCTTATCAGAGCTGATAACAGCAACTTTTGTCTAGTTTCAGGGGTTTTTGGTATCATTTACTGTTTATGTTGAATTATTTGAATACAGTTTGCAGGATACTGACAACTTATATTTGACATATGCAATTTAAACCAGAATATGCACTTGTACTACCTGAGTGATCAGTATTGTAAAGTAAGAAAACTCTTACCATTTCTCTTCACTGTACCCACCACCATCCTGTCTTTCACAGCACAGAAACATGATCAACCCTCTGATTTTCTCTGAGTAGAACAAGTACACACACATGAATGGGTAGTTTCAAGTATGTTTGATTTATTTCCAAAAAATTAGTGTCACCACAAATCTTGGTACAATGATACAGTAACAAAAGCCTCTGACATCTTTGAGTCGGTTTCATTTGCGTTTGTCTTTTCTTTAAATGAAACTGTATAGGATGCACAAACAACAGATGAGACGAGCATTTCAGAAAACCACAATGTCCTACGAGATATATTCATTTACTCCATTAAAAGCCCTTTAAATACACAGAGCCGGTCTGGACAATCTGAAACACAACAGGGTCTCCTTTTCACGCTCTGAACAATGTTTCATCACAAACGAGGAACAGGCCACTCAGGTATTTGAACCGGTAAGGACACATTTAAAAAAAGACGCGTTGGTCACATTAGAATAAAGGTTAGAAAAGTATACTTATGTTCAGTAAATACAGTATATAAAATGAAATGTCACACTGATATTTACAGAAAACATGAAGCCACCACAATTAAACAGTTACACTTTAATAAAAAAATAATTTACATTACACAAGACACACATGTTATTCAGACGTCAATACACATTCAACAAAACAGAGAAAATGTCACTTATTTAAATAGAAAAATGTCAGGTCACTCTTTAGAACTCACTGTGCAAATTCTTTTAAATTTTATCTGTATTGAGAAGCTGTCGTATGTACATTGTAAAGTAATGCCTATAGCCTCACTGTCTGCATCTGGTAGAAAACCTCTGATAAGGAGTGCATACTTTAGAGAGAAGTGCAAACAAATTGCTTTTTCATGTTGTGCATTAAAATCTCTGAGTTTTTGGCGGTTCACACGTTCCTTTAAGCAGCAATAACCTTTTCTTGTAGTAAAATATCTGATAGAAATTATTTTATAGGCTATTTTCTATAGTTTCCATCTAAAATTGAACCCACAGTTTGCATGGCCAGTGATATTGCTTTGATCTATTTACAGCTTAAGTAGGATAACTTTACTCGGTAGTGCAGTCCCCTTAAACGTCAGCTTATCTTCACTTCATCCCTGTCCGATGCGCAGAGGAGGAAGCCGACAGCAGAGATGGATGTGATCAACCGACTCTGGCCGAAAGACTGACGACAGCTGCTCAGCAACAAGCAGAGAGAAAGGTCTACAACATTCCTCGTCCATCAGGCACTTTGTTCACCGTCTTCCCCTAAGTTAAAGACTTTTGTGTTGAGTGGTTGTCGTTCTCTGCTCTCAGCCACCTGATGCGTCTCTAATGTTCACATATCGATGACAAACTCAGTGTTCGGGCTCCATCGTGTGCTGCTCAGGCGTCAGAGATGCAGTTCTGGATCTTGTCCATCCACACCTGGGCGCTGGGGGCATCTGAAGCGCAGAAGTTGTAGACTCGCTTGCTGGTTTTCAGCTACGAGAACAAAAGAGAAACCTTTTGGTTAATAAAGAAAAAAAAAACCTACACATTGATTGTTTTACTTTTGCTTTTTAAGGTAAACACCTAAATTTGACTGCTTATGATGGTGAGTTGGAGTCATGTGTTGATGTTAACCGTTAGACTTAGTTCCCTACATTCATAATCGGCTCTACGCTGATTTCTGTGCTGAGGATGTGGGATGTCTTTTGTCTCTGTTCATCATTCCTTCTGCTCGACAGTGACAACAGTGTGAAAACTAGCTACCATTTGAAAAGGAGTGGGCTAATATCGTACATGACGCACAACTCAGATCTTACATCCTGAACTTTTAATGGAACCACATTTCTGCGTCCTGATCATGAAATGTTTTACTAATAACAATTATACAGCAGATACCTGTGACAATTTTTTTTACATGGAGAAATTGTATTTAAAGATCCCTGTAGACATGTAAAATCCTTACCGTCCATCAACACTAATCTTGAGTTAATATGGGAGTTCTGTAGCTTATCTAACCACAGGATGAAAGAGGGGAAACAGATTTGTTCAACAACAGGTACCGGTAAAAAAGAACAGACATACTAGCTTGATAACTGTGAGGCTGTATAAATGCAGTTTACTGGCAGGTCACCTGTTTAATAATTTATACAATCAGCTACTAGCTAGTTTCTCAACAGTGTAGACAGCACCTTTAAGTCTGATGCATGCGTTTTGGCCTGCATTTGTCAGCCTCTGCCTAACCTTAAAGTGTGACCTGATGCCCTGGTTGATGGCAAATATAATGGCAGTTTTATTTATTTGATATTTAAAAGACTGGACATATTGTTTTCTAGACACCCATAATTCTTCCTATTTAAAATGACTAGTTATAGAATGGTAAAGACTACCCCCACTGCATTAATTAAAAAAACTGCCAATAAGTAATGCATCAGAGAACTACACATGAACAGTGGTGTAAGTAGAACAACACCATCATGTTACCAAATACTCACATCAAAGAAAGCCTTTTCACTGATGTGTTTGGGAGCTCCGATAGTTGGTGCGGCGATCACCACTGATTCCACCTCCGCCAGATCAATGTGGCCCCTGCAGTTCGTGTCCTCCCCAGTGTCATAATACCTCATCTGTGAAGACACAACTGTCAATGTAGAACACAGTGTGTAATGTTACTGAAGCTTAAACCATGCTGCTTCCAGACCTGGTGTTTTGTGATGTCCAACACAAACCAGCGAGGTTTCCAGGCTTTCAGCAGCGCTCCTCGTTTGTACAGGATCCCCTCATACGACCTGCAGAATGACAGAATGAGGTTCAGTATGACTCTGAAATAAAAATACATCAATGCTGCTCTTGGAAAATAGTCATTAAAGCTTCAAGTGTGTGATATTCCAGATTGCAGCTTACTGAATAGTCCCCATCTCAGTAGTTTCTTGTTATAGACACAGTTATGTCACTCTCAAACATATTATGTGATACTGGTGCACCTTAAACACTAGCATCTGTTATTAAACAAAAATAAGGAGAAGAGGAAGATGAAACAGCAGTGAAAAGGATGAAAGGTGACCCTTATGTACAATGCTTAACATATGTGTTAGACCACTGCGTCCTGTAAGGTTTATGCACAGCTGCTCTAAATTAATACTATTCATAACTAAAATGTAATTATTTTGTTATCCATGATTTTTGAATTAACTGTTTTACAAAAAGCAGAACAAATAGTAAAGAACATAATTTTTTTGATGAAGATGACAAATAATAATAATGACAGTTATTTAAGCGCATTCCTGAACAGGATAAACTGGGTTGAATGTTACACCGGATTAAAAGTCCAGTGTGATGGTTTAAATTCGGATATAAAACTGTAAATTCAGTTTGAAATTCCTCACTCCTGTTCAAAATGGCAAAACATCAAAAACTTACTGAAAAAGAAAGAGTCCACATTAAAATACTTCATGATGATGGATGGTCTTTGAGACAATAGGACAGATGGTCGAATAAATTTAAGTGCTGTAGATAGAAACATCTGATCTGACTGTAAGAAATACAACTGAATATAATTAGTCATTTCTGTAATTAGTTCCAGCTCAATCAATCTAAATCCTACACACTGGGATTAATCAACAGATAAACATGTTGAGTATTTAACCTCGTCTTTGTTGTCGAGTTTGCTCAGCTCCTTGCATTTAATCACCTATGCATGTATTAGCTGTTGTGTAAGTGAAGTGACCAGTTTCCAGTTAAAAGCTTTTGACAAATTCCATGAGCTCAGTTTCTTCAATACTTATTGTTCTTTCTATGGCATGTTTAAACAACAAGAACAACTGCAGTGCTGTCTGGACATTGTGTTCTCATTAGACATTGCTGCCAAATCATAAGACGCGGCACTGTTCTGTAGCAACACAAAACTCTTCCCAGGAACTGCTCTTGAGTTCTAAACTAGTACAACCATTTTGATGCAATTTAGTGTGTTTATACTGTCAAGACCACTCTCAACTCATCAACACACACAAACGGAAACAAAACAACTGTGAGAAATAAGATTGATGGTTTGAGTTTGAATTCACGTCATTTTGGTATTCTACTGAAAAACATAATCATTAAATCATTAATCGAACCATGCATCCTATTTATGCTTCAAAATAAGGTTTCAGAACGATCATCTGTTTTACGTTTTGTCTGTCAAAACATTAAGAAAAATGTGAAAGGTGAAGAGCACATAGTACAATAATAATTTAAATAAAGTACGTTTCCTCATTCGGAGGAAAATGTCCAAATACTAGAGCCAGCAGAATGTACTTGAATCTCAAAGTAATTGTAAAATTACACACCCTAAGTTTAACAGAGTACAGACAATCCTCCCAAACATGACACACAGCATACCACAGCGCTGAGTCATCTTCCAAAACTGGACAGACCCCTCGGCAGCCATTCAAATCTGGACTTTCTAGCACAAATTTGTTCCGGGAATCAGGAAGTTCACGACCCACCTGTTCTCCTCGCTCTTGGGGGTGAACTGGTTGTAAAGCGTTGCAGCGCGGCGGTTGATCCCATTGGCTGTGGCCGTGCTGCGGTCCTCGCCCAGCGCACTGTCTGGCAGGTGCAGCATGGAGCGGCGCTGAAAGGCCTGCAGGCTGGACGTGGGAATGAGGCCGGAGATGGATGCCGACTGTTTACGGAGCTGGAAACACATGAGAAGAAGCGTGAGAGGCGGGAAACGCACAGAACATTCTCACAGAAATAGTTGACTCTGCTGTCTTCACACGTTTCCTTAATACACACATTTCCTTCTTGCTTGAGGTCTTCCTGGATGCTGATCTTGACTCTCTCCAGAGTGGTCTGCCACCTTTCAGAGCCCTGGTGGAGTTCCCCCTCAAGCCTCTCAATGTCCTATGGAAACAAAAAAAAGAACCCTAATATACAAAAGACTAAAACTATTGAATTGTGGTCTAACACAAGCATACAAATGTGTAAAAATGTACATTTTATAGATGGAACTGGCTCTGCTTACCACTTCCACCTTTAAAATCTTTGATCCTTCACACCTTGATGATGAAGCAGTCAATTTTTTGGAATGAAAAATGAAAGAATCAGTTTTAAAACCTCACATCAAAGGTGAATAGTCCCACTGTCGTCTAGTTGGACTCTGAGAAGTCTCATTTAGTTGACCAACACTGTTATTTTCCTCTATTCTGAACCACTGGATTCACATAGAGGCAGTGGTTTGTTCACATAAATTGCTTCAACTGGTTAATTTGTTTGTTGGCTTGAATTTGAAATAACATTAAAACACCACAGCGAAACACAGGCTACAGAATCCCTCGTTTAAGAGGATTTAGAGTTCCTTGTGGGAAAGGACCAAAATAGTTCTTAACCATAAATCTGAACTATGTTTTTTTGGCATTTCTAAGGAGGTTGAACCGGTAGAAACACTTATCCGTCACATCCCTGAACTATGGGTGTGACTGGATGGAGATAAAGTTACACTTTAAAGTTCTTAATGTCACCTGTGCTGAGACAAAATAAAATGTTTGTTGTGAGAAAGGAATACTCTTTTAATTTCCTGTTTTATTATCCTAAAACTAATCATGAGTCACTCAGTAGCAGGTCCACTGAATGAGAATGTGATACACAGATTACAGGTGCACTGCTAAAGACAGGAAACTATTGTTAAGAGTTGGTGTGTCACCTTCAAACAGCTCAGTGACAAAACATGTGGGACAAACAGAGAAGGTAAATGATGACCAAAAATGATCCACAAGAGATTTCTACATCAGATAACTTGGACAGATACATCTGTGTGTGTGGTCATCTGCCTTCTCTGTTTGTCCCACACATTTTGTCACTGAGATGTTTGAAGGTGATAGACTAACTCTTAAGTTAAGAAAGATGTAGTCTGTCAGTAAAATATCAGTTAGTTTTATGTGAAAAGGGTCAGAGGACTACTTTCTGTCCCTGATACCAACATGATAAATTTAACCTCGTTCATAAATAAAGTAGTCCAAGAGAGGGACATTCATTCAGGTCTGTTTATATTAAATTACAGAGACTCTTCAGCAGCTATGAGTAGATTGTTGAGAGACAGTCATGATGATGTCACATACTCACCCTTTGGCTGTAGTTTTTAAAATTAAGAATTTCAATTTTACTACTTTGACATTCTTGAGCTACCTTAAATTTCAAGAAAAATACAATTACAGTGGTCCCTCGCGATATCGCGGTTCACCTTTCGCAGCCTGGCTGTTTCGCGGATTTTTTTTAGTGCAATTTTTATGTATTTTTTTTAAACAGCATATGAAGGCGCATTGTGTTGTGTGTCCTGATTGGCTAAAGGAGAACCCGTGCATTGTGTTCTGCGTCCTGATTGTCAATCAATCTCCATGCTGTGTTTCCAGTACTGTACAGTACAGAATGCATTCAGCTCACCAAACTTACACAAATGTTCGATCGCTAGCAGTGTGACTCTGAAGT